>RJWM01036617.1:0-18034 GCA_004363535.1 Dasyprocta punctata
TCTGCCACCTGCTTTCTCTTCTCTTTCTCCCTGCCCCTCATCTGCACTTGTGGTCTTCATTCGAGTCCTAGGCACGGCAGCCTGGACCTCCCAGGTACCTAGAGACACCACACTCTTCCTAATTCCACTCACTGCATCAGAACACTCTCCTTTAAGGCCTTGGCTTAGTGACTTTTTGTGGGATCATCAATAATATATACTTGGTAGAAGGTAAATTCTAAAAGAAGATGTAACCATGACTCTCATACAGATATAAAATGAACACCTGTCAAAGATTTTGTCCTGCTCATTGGTTAAGAATCAGGGACCACGGCTGGTTTCAAGGAGGCTTCAAATGACCGTGGATTTATGTGGTGTCAGGAATCATTGAAGCTAGGGTATGCGGGTGTATGCCTATAACCCCAGCACTTGGGAGGCTGAGGCAGGAGATCACTGTGAGTTCAGGGCCAGCCTGGGCTACACAGTGAGACACTGTCTCAAAAAACAAGACAAACAAAAAGAATCATTGAAATTAACTTACAGATGGTGCAAGACTGACTTTTTCTGAGGGGCACTAGCTTTCCCTCCACTGGACACATGCTTTGCTTGTCTAGAGAACTACTTGTACTGCTGTCAGTTACCTACAAATGTAAAGTAGTTCCAAAATAAGTAATGAACAGTGCAGAGCCCCAGTGGAGTCAACTGATACCCATTGATAGATTATTCAATCATCTCTTTATTCCAAAGTTAAGATTTTTTTTTTTTGTTACATTCTAAAGTAAGAATACTTAGTTTGTTTTAAAGACTAGCTTGTTAACTAAAAAGTTGAGTGATGCACTTTGGATAAGTAGGAATGTATGTGTCAGGGCAGGCGAGTTGCTGTAGCAAATAACTCCAAAGTCTCCGTGGACCAGTAGATTTATATCTTGCCTTCTTCACAATCTGCTGTCCCTCCTTTGTCCTTCCACGTAGTATTTCTGCTGTCTTCTTGGGTCTGTGCAACCTCATTGGATCATCTGCACCCTATCAGAGGGTGGATACACCCTCAGCTGGGTTGGATGCATTTCCTTTCCATAGTAAGAGTCAGCCCCTTTACCCTACCTGGATTGCAGAGCAGCTGGTGGTGGTAGATGTGCCTCACCTTAAGCAAAACCAGGTTGGTGAATATGAGTGTTTTCCAGGGTCTATACCCTGGTGCACTTCCTGAAGGAAGCAGACACCAGGGAGAGCGGGGGGCCACTTATTTAGCTGTTTGTAAATTATCATTAGGTCAGGAGTGATGAACAAAATGTAGTGCCTGCTCTCCAGGGGCTCCCAAGTCACGGGGAAGCATCTGTCACAGGAGGTAGGAAGCTGTGTAGGCTGTGAAAGATGGTGCTCCCAGTGCTCTGAGGGTTGAAATAATTGAACTGAGAGAGGAAAGCATGATGCCTCTGAGACCACGTGCAGGATGGCAGTGGGGCGCCCAGGAGCTGGTCAGACGGGCCTGACTCCAAGCTGTGCCTTTGCTGTGCTGCTCCTCAGTGAGTCTTTAACTTCTCCGAGCTCAGTTTTCTTAACTTGTGAAAGAGAATAACAATGAGAGCTGTTGCAGCGTTACATGAGGCGATGTCAGGTCACGACAGGAAAAGGAAGAGTACCCTTAATGCCCCTCAGAGTGCTTGTCCCGCCCGGAACTCACCCCAGCCTTCTTGCCGCTCTCCGAAGTCCTTTTTTGTGTCTTTGGTGGTGCTATCCTGGCTGCCATGATGTCCTGTGTTGATTCGGAATGGTTACCTTTCCTGGTCATTTTGATTTTGGGAAAGAGCCAGAAGTGGCAGGGTGTCAGCCCCGTGGGCGAGGTAGATGGGGACTCATGGTCATGTTTTTATGAGCCGGCCTTTCTGTTGGATGGTACTCACCATACTTTCATTTAACTTTGTAAGGAGAGGCTTTCTAGAACTGCTTCAGAGAGTGGCAAGATTGACAAATGTGTCTGAAGCAAGGGAGAGTATTTTTAGGGCATTAATGGCAATCTGTCTTTTACTATAATAAATTTGAAAAATTTATTTATCATGTAATTTAAAAATTTTTATTAGGATGTGTTTGTAGTACCTAATGATAACATTCATTGCATGGAGTTGATGCATGTACATAACATGTCTTAATTCTTTTTATTTCCCCTTCCCCTCCCTTGAATTTTAAAGATTTAAATATGCACTGCCTTTTTTGTGCGACCGTTGTATGTGCACAAAGTGAAGCAGAGGCCCACACAAGACCTTGAGGGGTCAGTAGAAGGAGACATGGGCCTCATAGGATGGGGCAGGGCAAACTCGAGCAGTTTTTGTATATTGGGAGTTTCCATGAAGACTATATTTGAGAGAAAGACTATATTTTATACTTTCAAAAATAAATTTCAGAATAGTGTGTTCGGCTGCCGACTTCCGCTGCTTTGACTTCAGCTTTTTTGACTTTATGACGGTGCAGAAGCTGGGTAATTCAGTGGGAAGCACACTGGGCATTTTCAGTGTGATCTTTTTCTAGTCTAGTGATGCGTGGTGCAATTCTCTCGCTGAAAGCTGGTTAGAGGCAGCACCCGCAGCTTCCTGTCAGCTCCATGATCCACAATCACGCAGGAAGCAGCTAACGCTGTACTGTGTGCCGTGTTGCCAGCTAGGATGTTTGGTAGGATAGATGGATTCACAGCAGATAGTTTCAGTTTAGGGCGGGGTTATTGAGACATAGACCCATTGTAAGCTGAGGAACATCTGTATTTCAAAATCTAGCATGAATTTCTAAAGATCTTTGCAGGTTCCTTCTTGTGTTTCCAGCATGTCCGGTGGTCTGCCCAACATGTGGTTGACAGCTTAGTTTAACCAGTTTGTGTGAGGAGATTTATAGTGATTGGTTGTCTTTGAGGGGACAAAATAATTGGCTAGAGTTTTTCACTTTTCAGCTGTTCCTTCTTTGAGCTTTGGGTAAGGCTCTTGACTGTTTTCTACATTTTAACCTCTAAGGTTTCCCCCTTTCTCCCAGGTGAGTGATATACTTTAGTCCTTGGAGTGTGCTGGATAATGACAGGAAGTGGTAGGGACAGCATCTCTTATTCCAGTGCAGCAGATATGCTGTCAAGGACCTTGGTGTGGGAAGGTGACTGCACCTCAGGGATAGCTTGTGGCCCGGCAAGCTGAGATCCCAAGGAAGGCGTTAGGTGTGGGGGCAAAATGGGGGAAATGGGGTGTGTCTGTCCTCAGGCTTGGTGTGTGGGAGACATAAACAATCTTTTCAAAATTCAGGTCATTAACTGAGTGCAGGGGCCCATGTCATGCCAGAGGACACCAGCCACTGAGCAGAGTGGCTCCCGGCAGCTCCTCCTTGTTTTGCCCTTGTGATGGTTTGGATTTCTGAAGACCAACAAGGCAAGAAGAACCATGAACCTAATCCAGGCAGGACTGACGGGTGAACTACAGAAGGCAGTGTCTCTGTCATCCTAGAGGCAGAGGTAGTTCAGCAAAGCAAGTATCAGAGAGCTAAGAGAGAAGGACTGTCTTGATCCATAATCTCCAAATGACTTCACAACCTACAGTTTGGCATTGTTTCTATGGATTTCTGTACCAATAGAATGGTATAACTGTGTACAAATGGACCTGTTGAATAAATCAAGGGTAGAATTGTAAGTAGCAGTGTGAGTTTAGGAGAAACTGGATTTTAGTAGGAGGTAGTACATGTGGTGACAGAGGTCAAAAAGGTGTGGATTCAAATCATGACTATCTTGCTTGGCAGCTCTGGGAATTTGAGAGTATGGTTTAACTTCTCTGAGCCTCAGTTTCCCTCTCTGTAAGTGAGGATGATACTGACCTATAGAGAGTATTCTTGGAAGCCAGTGCCCTTGGCCTAATTTTTTTTTCTCTTTTTATCTGACAATTGTCACATCAGTTCTTGCTCTTTGGAATCTTCAGTTCTAACTCATCCTGCAAAGACAACAAAACAGCCTTTGGTAACTAGTGTGTCCTTAGCCATTCAATGCGAGTTACCTCAGGGACCCTTAGCTTGTTTTCTTCTGCCTGCCCTGACCCCACACAGCTGCCAAAGACACAATATACCCAGATGGGCTTTAGACAGGTTGGAGGGGTTGCCATTGAGTGGAGGCCCCACTGGGATCATGACAGGACTAAGATGCCCCTATACACAGACATTGCTGCCACTGGCCAGGCAGAGGGTAGGGTCATGTGCAGACCCAGGAAAATCCAGGGGCCCAGATGGGAAGATGGAGTGGCCCAGTCCTGGGTTCAGCAGTGGAATTCTTAGCATGGTGGCTGGTCAGCAGGTAGTCACAGTGCATTGTTCCCAAGTAAATCCTGGGCACCTGTTATAGTTGTGTTCAGATGCCCCCCCGCCCAAGCCTCATGTAATCATGGATGCGGCTGAGTCTGGCGTTCATGGTTTGTTGTCTGGTGC
This sequence comes from Dasyprocta punctata, assembly GCA_004363535.1. NCBI lineage: Eukaryota > Metazoa > Chordata > Mammalia > Rodentia > Dasyproctidae > Dasyprocta > Dasyprocta punctata. Next base: position 4,417 of record RJWM01036617.1, read on the forward strand.
TGGGATTGGTGGTGTGAGTGCTGCACTCATGCAGGGGTGGATCCAGCGTACAGTATAAGTGGGGGGGAAGAAGGCGTGTCTCTCTCTCTCTTGTCCAGTTTGTGCTCTTCTGTTTGCGGTAGCCATGAATGGCTGCCCCACCATGCCATCTGCCTTGGAGCCAGCTGAGTATGGTCTGAAACCTCCAATATTGTAAGAAATAAACCTTTCCTTCCCTAATTTTGGGTGTCAGGTGTTTTGTCTCAGCAGTGAGAAAAAAGTAGCTAAGAGAGCACCCAAGAAATGCTCTTCCAGGTTCCCCTTTGCCAGGTCTGCTGTGGCTAGATGGTGGCCTCTTCCTCTCTGTCAGTTCTCGCAGGTCACCTCTCAGACTTCTGGGATCCCATTTGTTAACCCTCCTCCATTCCAGCTCCTCTTGGTTTCAGTTCCTATATCTACCTTTATCCTTCTTCTCTTTTCCGAAGCTTGACTCTCTTTCATTCTTTTTTTAAGACAGTCTTAGTGAACTAGAATTTATTTATTTATTTATTTATCTTCTCAGTGGAGTTTTAAAAAGATTTTTATTAATACCTATTACCCAAAATATTGGGTTTCAACGTTTTGTTTCCATCGATGTATATAATGTACTTTGGTTATATCTATCCCCTGTTACGATCTCTTGTACCCCCTATCCCTTAATACTTTAATTTTAGATGTTTTAAAAATTTCCATGTATTAGGGGAAATGTTATATTTGTTTTTCTGAGTCTGATTTATTTCACTTAACATGATTCTCTCCATTTCCATCCATTTTCCTGCAGATAATGTAATTTTGTTCTCCTTTATGGCTGAATAATATGCCATTATGTATGGTATACTTATATATCACATTTTCTTTATTCACTCATCCATCAATGGGCACTCAGGGTGGTCTCATATTTTGACTATTGTGAATTGTGCCACAATAAACATGTGTATGCAAGTATCCCTATAGTGTGCTGAGTTTAATTTCTTCAAGTATTAAGTAGTGACATAGCTGGTTTAGTTTAAATTTTTGGAGGAGCCTCCATTCTAATTTCCATAGTGGCTGCACTAATTTACATTCTCAGCATGAGCTAGAATTTATCATAAAATTCCCTAGTTTAGAATTATACAATTCTGGGGGCTTGAGTAGTTCTCTGTATTTTCTCTGAGCATAGACATGGGAGTAGTAAGAGAGTTTGAGGTCTGCTGCTGTGATTGGGCAGTTCTAGCTTGTTCTCTTCGTTCTGGAAATGGGATTACCAATTAGAGTTCCTGCTTGAAGTGAAAACACACCTGGTCCTCTCCTGACACCAAACCACTAACACAAGATGACTTTGAAGGACAATGGATGGCAAGTGGATAATGACTCTCAGGTGTGCATGTGGGTTCCACACTTGGGCTTCCTCCCCTCCATGCTTTCCAGGTATGTGGGCATCTGCACTGCACCACAAACTTCCAGAGTAGAGTAGCAGACCTGACCATCTACCCCAGAAACTCAGTGCACTGCTTAATGATGAAATTCTTCAGCAACAAAATGGACAGCATACATTTCTTCTTTTCCTCCTCCTCCTCCTTCTTCTTTTATAACATGATTTTGTCTTGTGACGTAGAAATCATGATTTCATGCTCATGATAACCGTAAGATATACACAGTAATATTTTTTCCATTTTGCATATGAAATTGAAACCCAAGATCATATATTAAGTCAACGGCAGAGCCAAGATTTAAACTCATGTTTATTTAATTGTGAAAGTACTTCCCAAATCCCTCTGATAGTTTTGGGAATCTTTCTCAGTACTGTGTTGAGGCCAGCATGTGTCGAATTGCAGGAGCCAGTTTTTAAAGTTTCAGAGATTGTATCAGCCAGTTGTTAAACACAGCCACCACTAAAAATCAAATTCTATAAATTTACACTAAGTGAACAATATTTAAAAGTACATGCTCAAAACTCATCATTTCCTAGTTATTTTACTATGTTGTATTTCTTCCTGGGATCTTGCAGCTATTTGTATCTATTGCACTGTTTGTGGAAATAACACACAACGACGTGGCACTGTGTCTTTCCCTAAGTCTGCATTTGGGTTGTCATTTTGATAGCTGGAAATTAGTCACAGTGGGAGTAATGACTCCACAGAAATGAATAAGTGTGCAAATTAGGGCTTGATTTACCATTTGGTAGGTCATCTAGACTTAAAATGATAGAGAAAGTCTTAATGAAAATTGAACAACAAAAACTGTGTTATGTCTAGTGATGAAGCTGAGAGGGGCTTCAGTTTAACAAATATGCATTGTATTGAGATATAGACTATTTATATCTCTCTTGATAGCAGTGGATCACATATAGATTTAGGACATTTATGGACTCCATGGTTGGGATAAAGCTCCACTTGCCAAATCACAGAGGAATTGCAGCCATAGGTTGGCTACAGATAGGAAAGTTTGGCAAAAAGCTGTGAAAGTATCACTGAGAATCAATTGCCTTTATTGGATTTGCAATAAACTGTATTATACCTATTATTATTGTTATTCTTATGCCCCTAAAAGTTATAATAGACAGTACACACATGTATGCATGCAGGCACTCTTGCACACACCCCTTTCTACCTGTTCCCAGCAGAGTCAGGTGCTAAACATTTACCAGCATTCCCCTGCTTTCCCACTTTTGGTCCTCAGTGGAACTGGACCCCTTTGGTCATGGCACCACAGGATTCTTCCATAGCGCTCTTCTCCAGGTGGAACAATCTGCAGTTCATTGATCTTTCCCTATAGATTTCATTTTCTAGCTTTTCTCTGGGCAGTTTGAAATGTGCAGAGCTATTCATGTGACAGCGTTTCAGAACAGAGTTGACACAGGTTGCATGCCTTTGTCACTGTCTCATTTCTGGGGCACAATACCCAACACTCACAAGTTAAAGGGGAAAAGGTTTATCTTAGCTCCCAGTTTGCCGAGGTTTCAGTCTCGAGTCGGTTGGGTCTGAGGCAGGGTGGCATGGCAGAGGGCATCACTGAGGAGAAACAGTCCATGGCAGGGCAGGAAGGAAGCAGCAAGCAGCTTTCTTTCTGTCCCCTTTATATTCCATCCAGGCTACAGGTCTATTGATTGGTACCGCTTGTATCAGGGTGAAGCTTCCCTCTTCAATAAATTCATTCAGCCACAGTCAGAACTATGCTAATCCAGTTAAGTGACTGATCCAGATATCACATACCCTTAATCCATATTCACATACCCTAGATTCAGCCACCTCCAAAAATGAGCACATGAGGCTTTGAGGCATCTAGATACAAGCCGTGACACTAGGTCAGGTGGAAGACCTCCTTGACTAGGTCAGGACAGTGCCTGTGGTAAACCTGGCCCAGCTGTGGGGGATCCAGGCTCCAGCATGGTGTGAGACTGACGCCGTAAGTTATCCTTGTGGTTAATTCTTCTGAAGCAAAAGTCTGAATCAGGTGAAGTTTAGGTTTCTTGCATCCTTAAGCTCCTCATTTTTGTGGCTGCTTCCTCTACTTAGCCTTTTAAATATTGCGCTTCTTGGTTCATCAGGAGAGATGCAAATGTAATAAACCTCCTCAGTCATTCAGGTTCCAGACTTGAGGTAACACTGCCTTAAATTTATATGGTCCTCTTGTAGTTTACTAAAAGAGTCACATATCCTCCTGTCCTCCTACTGACCTTAACATTGAGACAAGCAAGGAATAATTAGTGTCCTCATTTTAACGGTGAAACTGAGACCCAGGGTTGTTTATAATTGCTCCAAGGGCAGAGCTAGCAAGCAGGGTTACCAGGCCTGCAGCTGCACTGTCGTCCTCTCCTCTTCTAATGTCCTTTCCTTTTGATCAGTGCAGATGGGAAATCCATTGAGCTAGGCACAGTCACATCATATGTCTTCCAAACATAGGTCGAATAGCACATCACATCTGGAGCTAGACAGCAGCTTTAGAAAGTGTTTCTTTTCCTGACGTGGTAATTAAATCCATTTGTTATAATCAAGTGAAGAGCTGAGCGGAAGTAACTGTGGATGGAGTGCTAAGATCATAACTGCTGTAGAGATCAGAGGCATTGACATGAATGTGCATGCACAAGAGTAGGTATCAGTGACAGAATGGCCTGACAGAGGACAGCATCTTGGGGGTGTGTTTGACATAATCACAATCAGTTCCTCCATGAGCCAGCGAATTGCTTTAGTGGTGAGGCTGGCACGGAGTAACTTTTTCTGTGGTGTTGGGGATCAAACCCAGGGCCTTATGTGTGCTAGGCAAGTGCTGAGTTGCTGAGCTACGCCCCAGATCCAGAGTGATTTCTTTCAAACAGATTTTATTTACTTGATTAAATTTTTCTTCCTGCAGTGCTGGGGATTGAACCTAAGGCCTCACATATGAGCCACACCCCCAGGCTCCATAGAGACTTAAGTGAACAACAGTTAGAAAATAAACGGTGCTGAATCATTTTTGCAAAATAGCCTACAGATGTTTCTTTGTGCTATTCTAAGTTTCCTATTCTTTTTCATTCTTTTCTCTCTCACTATTTATTTAGTTTGGATTTGCCACATTTTTATGGGGCAAATTCTCAAAGAGGTGGGAATTTTATGAAGCTAAATATTGACATCAAGCTGGTATGCAGATAAAGGGGGGCTGCATCAGCAATGTTTTCTCCAAGGTGGCGAGGTGATGTGACAGTCATGCCTTGTCCTCATTCTGCAGGGCTCTGAGGAGGGGCTGCAGGCAAGAGGTGTTGTTCAGTGTCTAATTTGTTGTAGGATATGTTAATGAAATGAGCAGTGAGGTAGACATAACTGTAGACTCATGGTTGACAGGAGGGTGGCATCTGGTACCACCTACAATCAGCAAATGAAAAGGTGGAACTTCCTGCAAGTTAGCAGCAGGTGTCGCTGCAGTCAACTAAAACCCCTATGTACAAATTCCTATGATGAATGTGATCATTATGCATACCTAAAATATACCAGTAAACAATTTAAAACAAACCAGGGATGTACTGAGAGGAAAAAGGAAAGGAGCACTAGTAGCTTAACATTATTCAAGCATCTGAAGTTTCTCCATTCCAAGCTCAAGTTATCTTTTTTTTTTTTTTTTTGTGGCACCAGGGATCAAACTCACAACCTTGCGCCTGTCAGACAGGCACTTAAGTCACTGAGCCAAACTCCCAGCCCTGGTTTTTTGAGGCAGGGTCGCACTGTGTAGCTCAGACTGGCCTTGTGCTTGCGTTGTAGCCCAAGCCGGCCTCGAACTCACAACGCTCCACCTACCTCAGCCTCCCAAGTGCTGGGATTAAAGGCATGCACTACCACGCCCCGCTCAAGTTAACTTTTAAATATAATAATAATTTAAAAAATAATAATGAGCAAGTCTCTCCAGGAGAAAAAAAGCTGATTCTGCTAACCATTCCATTCCATACTGAACAAATAATTGCTAGGCATCTAACAACATGTGAGGCACCTGGCAGGCCTGGGGGTTTCAGTGATAACCGGAGAAAGCATGGTTTTTGGAGCTTACTGTCTGGTGGGCAGATAGGCAGTCTGAGGTAGTGCCCAAGGCTGGGCTTGTGGATCTGTTCTAGAGTGCTTGCCTAGCATGGGAGGCCCTGGGTTCAGTCATCAGCAAGGCACACACACACATGCACACGCACGCACACACAAGATAACAACCCAACACGAAGTAATTATGGTTCAAAGATTGGTGTAATCATAGGGAATGTACCAGGGGGACATAGAAGATAATAGGGGCCCTGGTTGAGTGGAAGAACAGGGATGATTGCTCAGATCTGATAGCGTTTGAGAAGGCACAGGGTGGGAAAGCAGGGTCTACATCCTTCACTCCCTTAGGATTCCCAGAGACTCTCTTCAAGGCACATCCGTGCTCCCCTGACATCAGCGCTGTTGAATTGTGTAAAGAGTACCCTGATCCTGATTTTACTTAGGTAATTTAAGGTAGCTAAACAATTAATCTTGATTTATGTCACTGTCATTACCTCTCTCCTGAGATAATGAAAACTGCTCCCTGTCTTTTATATGCGAGAAATTGACAAATACCCTTGATTACTTTATTAGTGTGTGATATATGGAAGATAAAATTGAATGTTGAAGCAGTCTGTCCTTCCCTTGCTTTTATATTCATTTCTCACTGGGGTTTTTGGATTAAAGAGAAGCTTCAGGTTCCCCCAAGGAGTTGAGGTCAGCTTAAAGTGCATGTAGGAACCAGTTTGGCAGAAGTTAGGAGACCTGGCTGGCGGGAAAGGACTGGCCTTTGCCATTCAACCCTGGACATTTCCAGCAGATAGTAAAGAAATAAATGTTGGTAAGAAACATGTAATTTATTCTGTCCAGTATTTGCTGTGCCTCCAGTGACTCATTAATTACATTTCAAAGGCCTGAATTCAGTTTATTAAGAGTCCCAAATGTTGATTTTTGGATGACTAAAACCAAGTTAGGAAATCTGAGTGCCTCGTTTTTAGGAGATCAGAACTTTGCTTTGTAAAGACAACAGAGTTGTATTCTGATGAGTGAGTAACAACTTCTTGCCTTTTTTAGTTAAGACATTATGGAAATAAGTTCCTTATTATTACCTTATTTTTTACTTTGGCTTCTCCACTTACCCTTATTTAACTCATTCAGAAATGTTTATCATACTATAAAACCACGGCCTCAAGGCTAGTAGGATGTTTCCAACCATATTCCTCAGTGTAAAGAGAATAAATATTCACCTATTCCAGTTATAAAATAAATTACTGAAAGCTACATATTCAGAGTACTGACAGGCTTCACTGCTAGTTTCTCTTAATTTATGTATCTGTCTCCTCTATGTTTTCTTTTTGCAGAAAGTTGGAAATGTCCACTGTTGTTCTAATTTCTTTTGGGGAATTAAAAAAATATTTTTTATCTTGCTCTGTGGCTTAAGCTGAACTTTCTATGTAGTTCAGACTAGCTTGGAATTTGTGATCCTCTTGCCTCAACCTCCTGAGTGCTGTGCCACCAAATCCAGTGTCATAGCTTGTATCTGCATATCCCCCCAAAGCTCATGCATTCATACATGGGGCTTTTGGGAGATGACTGAATCATGAGAGTGTGATACTGGAATTAAGATTGTGTGGTCCTACATTAGCCCACTGGTTGATTTAGTGTATTCTGGGTGTGGATAATGTGAAAGTCGTGGGGGGAGGCACCAACCAATAGGCTTGTACCCTGGATAGGATAAAAGGGAAAGCCTCGCTGCTGCTGCCTTCCTGCCTGCACTGCCATGGACTGTTTCTCCTCTGCGATGCTCCCCTGCCATGCCACTGTGCTTGGAGCCAGCCAGCTAGGGACTGAAACCTCTGCAAAGTGTGAGCTGAAATAAACCTTCCCTCTTTTAACTTGTGGGTGTTGAGTGTATTATTCTAGCAACAAAAAAGTAAATAAGACTCCCAGTTTATTCTCATTTCTAAAAAGATTCATTGTAATATTATGGGAGGAGCCTTTGAGGGGAACTTCATACAGCTCTGGCTTTGCTGGCTATGGTTCTGAGTAACTCAGAACTTAGAGCCTTTAGTGTTTCTCATCTGTGTATAAAGGGAACGTGGATCAATCTGAGGTCAGCATCCAGGAACCCCTTACATTTTTCTCTGTGCTCCTCTCCTGTGGATCTTGACCCACATTCCTTTTTGACTCACAGATCACCTGTGATCTAGGTCCTTTCAACTTCCTCTTGGCGCTTATAAGAACACTCAGCCATTTCAGGGCATTTGTTGTCTAGGTTAGAATTCCTTTAATTCCTCTTGGTCTCACTGGGTTCCCACATCCCATCAGTATCAAGATCCCATTCTTACATCTCCTAGGTGACTCTGGGACTCACCCATCTTTGCTCTCTATTTTGCCCTAGGCTAGCATCCTGTCCTGCATGAACTATTACACAAGTGTCTTTGTAGAGTTCCTTCCTTGTAGTCTTTTCCACTTTCTGTCTGTTCTGCATTCTGGCCTCAGAGATACCTTTCTGAAACACAAACATGATTACATTTACAGACCAGCAGCGACTCCACTGAGCCAGTATTCCCAATGTGAGAAGGTGTCATGCTGAGTTTCGGGAGACTAATCAGTTCAATTAACTCAGCATGACTCCATTGAAGTGCAAACTGTGTGTTGGCCACCGCATTGGCTTATAGGACCAAATGAGCTTCTTTGCATGACTTTGAAGCTGTGCACTTTTTGGCTTCATATCTACCTTCCTGTACATTTTACCTTCTGCTGTCTCTCCTGCTGCATGTGTTTCCCTGATACACTGAGCTCACCTCCACCTGAGCATGTGGTGTTTGTTCGTGTTTCAGAGACTTTACATATTCAAGTCTGTCTGTTTGGACCTCCTCTTTCTACTTGTTGCTTGCCTGCCTGTGGAATGCCTACTCATTCTTCTACACCTGATGCAAATGTTATCTAATTTGTGGCAATTCTTATGAATTGCTTGCTTGTTTACTGTGTTGTACATGTTAATGTGTCTCTGTATAAGATTGTGAGCTGCTTCAAGGCTGTATTCATCTTTGTATTCCCTATGACCTACTCTATCAGATGGCACATTTTAGGGGGTCAATAAATGGTTGTTGATGACTGCAATAAAAAGGTGAACATATGCTGCACACAGGTGTGGATGGACATAGATGGAAGTGTCGGGAGTTGTGGAAAGAACTTGGGTTACAGCTGGCTTACTTATCTTCCAAGTAGTCTTTGATATCTTCAGGTAGCGCCTAGACTGATAACTAGGGGATCTTTAACCTGTGATCTTTAGCATCCTCTTCAAGATGTACGAGTTGATAACTTTATTTTCGCTATGTCATTTCAAATCCAAGAGTTGGAACATTTTCCTTTCGAAGTTTTTGCCTGCTGACTGTGAAAGAAGGGAAGATCGCTCAGCATAACTTGTCACCGTCTCTTTTCTTAGTTCTATGAAATCCACTTCTGTGTCCCTCAATCATTAGGCTCATTCCCAAATGAATTGGCTGTCAGATAGGCATCATTAAGGCTAGCAAAATCTCTTAGTTTTAGCTGAGCAAGGCAAATATGATGCACTCTAATCATGACAGCCGTGGTGATACGGTATTCTGAGAAGCAAAGAGGATCCTCTTTCAAGGCTATGACATGCCTCAAGGGTAGGCATTTACTTTAGTCAGTTAGTAATAGCCAATGTGTACTATTTAAGATGGGAACATTAGTGCCTCCTTTAATGCAAAGCCATCAGCATCCAAAGCTTTGTGTGTGTATGTGTGTGTGTGTGTGTGTGTGTGTTGTGTGCGTGTGTATGTATGTATGTAGTTTAACCGCCCATAATTTCCAAATGTAAAAAGTTGACTTTTATAAATCAGCTTGCAGGTAGCCATTTTCAGGGGTGTGAATAATAAAAAGAAGTAACAGTTTTTACAAGATCTTTTTTTCAGTCTCTACGTCCTATTCTTGCTTCCTCTTAGTCTCTTAGCACCTGTATCACATACATTATCATCTTGAAAAGAAAAACCACTCAGGCCACAACAATGATATTTTGATGGTCTACCACTTGTTAGGATTCAGAAAAAGAAAAATGTGATACTCTCTTTCACCTGTTTTTTTCTTTTCCTTGTGATTTTAGCTTCCCCTTGTTTCATTTATTTTATTTTGTTTTAATACACATGTTTGCCATATACAATGATCATATTCATCATAGGAAATTTGTACCTGTATGTGATATATCTTAATTCTTTTTTCTCATTTCCCTCCCCTCCCTTCAACCCTGTATCCTATCTCTGTTTATAAAAGCTTTGTGTTCACTTTTCTCTTCCATTCTCTCCTTCTCTCTCTCTTTTTAAATCTCCCTCAGGATTTCTTTTGACATATTTTCATAAGATAATTGTGTTTATAGGAGGTGACTTGTCTCTTTCTAAAAAGCACTTGGTTGGTTATCTAAAAGGTGTGAGGCAGGGATTGGTATTTGTCAGTTTTCCTCATTTTTATTTATTTACTCTATGAGGCAGGAAAGAAAAGACACTCGAAGAAAAAAAGAATAAAATATATAATCATGGCACTGTGTCCAGGAACAACTGGCTTGGCCTCTAGCTTTGTCCACCACCAGAAAGAGCCTGGACTCAGAGCTCAGAGACTGATTCAGCCGTTTTGCTCCCACATCCCTGGGGTTGTCTTTCAGTTTATGCTTATTGTCCTCACAGGGCTGCTCAGATTCCCCCTTTCTTGATCCTCTCCCTTCTTTTTTGTCCCCTCTGCCAACTTCACCCAGTGGTTTTGTGAACTGCCTGCTAAGTTTTGGTTTGCATTTCTTGGTTGAGAAGTCCCTTTCTTCATAAAGGGAGAGATTTTACTTATTCAGTCATCTCCTTGTGGTGTAGGACAAGCCTTCCCAGGTAACAGATGCTCAGCAGAGTTTCATTAAATGAAGCTTTCAAAGTGAAGCATCTGCCTAGACAAATACACCTCTCTATTGCATAACTTTGCTGCCAGAGGCTACAAGACCCTCTTCCTGTCAACATAAAACTGGAAGGCACCAAGCAGGTGAAAGGAGCAGTATCGCAATCCTGCCGCAGTCCAGAAGTAGCTGAAGAAGGTGGTAAAACTCACCTTCAGCCTTTCTACTTTAGAGAAACACTTGGTCTGTTATTTTTCAGTCCTTTTTCTACTCATTTTTGCCTGCCTTGACATTATATCCTTTCCATTTTGTGTCAGTGCATGCTAAATTATATTGTAGATTAGTCAAGTGAATGTATCTGCTTACCTCAGTAGGTAACCACATTTAGGTTTATTTGAGATAGTACTTTCCTTTGATTTTAATGCAAATGATTTCACATTTTTCTAAAATCATGGAAACATCTTGAAATGAATGTATAATTTTAATGTCAGTGATAAATTTAATGTCAGTGTAATGTAATGTGGATTTCATGTCAATGGTAAATTTTATAATCAGTGACCTCCATGAAATAGGAACTTCAGAAAAAGCATGTAGTATAATTGCTTCAGATTTTCTTCATGAAACAGTGGTCAGACTGAATTTCCTTTATGATTTCCTGTTTTAAAAATATGTCTTCTTTATGATTTTGTATTTTAAAAAATACTTCTCTTAAATCTTCAAAGCCTTCATGATGACTACTTTTTCTCTATTCTCTTTTCTCATTCTCTCACCTTAACTTTTTTTTTTAAAGAAATTGAGGTAATGTTCAAATGACATAAAATTAGCATGAGCCACTTTAAAGTGTATGATTCAGTGGCATTTAATACATTCACAGTGTTTTGTTACTATCACTTCCATCAATTCCGAGACATATTGATTACCCCAAAAGGAAGCCTCATTCCTGTCTCTCCTCTGCCCCAGCCCTGACAACCTCTAAATTTTATCCCCCACCCCGAAAAGAAAAGAAAAAAAAAGAATGTAGCTCAGTGTGACCCTGGGTTCAATCCCTGCACCACACACACAAAAATGTATTCCTGTATTTAAATATCACATTAGACAACACAAATATGTTCAGTTATTTTGTTAATTAATAATAAATTAAAACTTTATAAAAAGTAAATTAGCTAGGGAAACAGGCTCCTAATGGGCAGTGTGGGTGTAAGGAAGAGTTGGGGAGACAGGGTGCTGTGTGTTGTGGTGGTATGTAGAAACCATGACTCACCATTTGTTTTGATCTTTCAAAGGAAACTGGAAAAAAAAAAAATGACTGCCTTTGAGGAAGATAATAAATCCTGACACCTAGTGGACTAACCTTCTGTGTCTGACTGGAGGTGTCTCCTGGAGGCTTGAGGTCTGAGGGAGCAGAGAGCCTACAGCCACGTGAGGAGCCAGTGTGTGCAGACAGACTCCTCTACTGATGACTTTGTTTGCTAGGAATTCATTCCGCAGTGTCCGGCATCACCTGGACTGAGTCAGGAGAAATTCTGAGACCAGGGAGGGGCTCCATTTGATGCGTAAGGAGTGAATTGTGTTCTGGCCAGCAATGTACATTTTATGGAACTATTTTTTCTTTTCTCTCCACCAGTATCATCCTGCTTGATTGACAGTGTCAATTGGCTCTGATTTTGCTCTGAATTACTGTTGTTGAATCTTTCAAAAAAAAAAAATCAATGACACCTGGTGAAATATACACATAGCAGACACTGAAAGTGATTTTGGTAAATTCTTATCAGTTCTATTGAGTGCACTCCAAAAACTGTTTATATACTATCATGGTAATTGTAGGAAGCGAGTTTTTCCAAATGTTTTGACTGATATTGATATTATTGGACCAAGTGATAGTCATTGACCTGCTTACTGACATAGAATAACATCCATTTGTATGATTAGCCATATGTCTATTTTAAGAACACCAGAACACCCTTGAACCTTGATAATGTTTTTATTTTCTTTAATTGAGTTATTCTTTGCTTCCAGCCTTGTGGTGATTACATGGTTGAAATTTAAAGAATAAACATAGTGAGAACCAGGGAGTCTCACTACCTTAGAAACTGTTAATGACTACTGCCTGCTCGTTCTTTGTAGTTGTTTCTATTCAGAGTTTCGTTAAATTTCTAGGTTTAAGAGACTATGTTAAACTAGTTAGGAAGGACTCAGTAATAATTAAATATTTTTGGAAATGTTAATAGTTGTATATTTAAAGTGGCAATATCATTTTTATTTTAAAAACAAAAAAAGAATAAAAATGATGATAAAGAATTTCAAAACAAAATCATAGAACATTAACACTGGTTAATATATTGTGTGTTGTTATCTTCAAAGTAGTTGTTCAGATTACAAGATTAAGCATGAGAAACATGATCAGACAATTGAACAGTGAAAGCACAAAGTGTTCTTTTTGATGAACTAACACAGATTTTTTTTTTGCGGCACCAGGGATTGAACTCACTACCTTGCACCTGCCAGACAGGTGCTTAAGCCACTGAGCCAAACTCCTAGCTGAACTAACACAGATTAGTTATATATATAATCTTTTCCTGAGGCGGCTTTGGCCTCACAGCAGGCAGGACCGATGCGAAAAGAGTCGCGGAGACCAGGCTGATGGCGCAGGTCGACTTTATTGAGGAAGTGGCAGAGCTATATATAAGGTCTGAGGGCCAATGAGGGTAGAGGTGGAACTGAAAGGGGCTATGAGCAGGGGCTGTGTGGCAGTTGTCAGGGAGAAGGAGTCAGCTCAGGTTAGGATGAGGAAGTAAGTTGGTCATGTCAGCACAGGCAGCACGGCCATGTAAGCCCGTATGGGGCTACAATTCCCCCTATTTTTTTATTAAAAGGCGCACATTGTAAGTGTGGCTCAGGGGCATAGTATGGCCTTACCCGTCATGGGGTCGCCTATCAGCTGTGGTTAGAGCCATGGATGACCGCGGATAGCGCCCTGTCTTAGGTGGCTCATACCCGTTTGGCCCCTCACTCGCATGTGGCGGGGAAAGGATCTCCTGTCTTAGGTCGTGATGGACCCTTGGCTTTGCTTAGCCTTACCCGTCATGGGTGAACTGGCAGCTTGGCCAGAGGCCTGTCTTAGGTGGGAAGCAGGGAGCGCAAGGCCTCATGTTGCCCGTCATTGGAGGATCCTTTAGCCTGAAGTGACCATAGCCCAGAGGGCATCACGTTGTTCGGGGGTGACCTGTTGTTGTTGATTTATAAGAGT
>RJWM01036618.1:0-18031 GCA_004363535.1 Dasyprocta punctata
GCCACACGCGGAGGGAAAAGAACAGCTCCGGACGCCGCAGTCCTGCTGCGGCCCGAAGCCTGTGAGCTTAGCGCAGTTTCTGTGTTTTGGGCTGACCCGGTCCAACAATGCCGAAAGGAAACATTGCCAGGGAGCAGAAACACAGGATATGAATGCTGTTCTGCTATTGTTGGTTTATTTTATTTTTATTTTTACTTTTATTTTTTTTTTGCAGGGAACCTAAGGTGCACATCTGAAGGTGGCAGTGGATCAATCCCTGATTCTAGGCTGTCTGGTTAGGAACTTGAACACACACATACACACATACATGCACACATACACACACACGTGCATGCACACATACACACAAATACACACGTGCACGCACACACACATACACACATGTGCGTGCACATAAACACGTGCATGCACACATGCACACATGCACACGTGTATGCACACATACACACACATACACACATGCATGCACACACAGACACACACGTACATGCGCACACACACCCTTAGAAACCAGTGGAGAAAGATGTCCGAGTCAGGCAGAGGCCAGTGAGCGTGCAGTGTGGAGATACCTGGTCCCATCTGGATGCTCTCCGCTGGGGAGGAGGAGGTCCTCACTGTGCCGTTAGCCAGCCTTGTCCTCCCCTTGTGAGTTAGGAACACAGGGACCTTCACGGCAGGGATGGAATTTACACCTGGGCTCAGAAACTTGGATTGCATTTACCAAATCAAAGTAGCTGCTGCTGAATGATGAGCCTGCCATTCATCAGTGGGACCAGCCACTGGGCCACCATGGGGGAGGGAGCAGTCTGTGAGGACTGAGGTATGGCAGGTGAATGTGTATTTGCACTCCTGGACTATTGCATTTCTACCATGATCACCATCAGGAGCTCAAAGAGCACCCGAGTCACAGAAGTCCTGTAGCAGGAATTGGCTTCACAGGGAATGAAGTACTTCAGCTGACTCATGCTTACTCGAGTCATTCACCCTAAAGTGACTGGCCCAATTTTGGAATTGTTTTTACTCAGAAGTCAATTGTGAATTAGGAGTGTGAGGAGGCTGTTTTGGCAAGGGTTAGATAGGCCACTGTGACTTGTGCAGTAAGTTAAGCTTTGGTTAAAACAGAACTCAAACTCCCATAAATCTTCCTAGTATGTGCTGCCTACCTAGATTTAGCCAAAATAGAAATCTGCAAGACACGTAAGATTTGGAAGTGAAGCAGAAAGAGTTATGCTCAAAACACTGTCTCTGTTAAACAGGAAGGAAAATCAAGAAAAGCTGGTGGGCTCTGACTCGGGGTGGCTCTGACTCCCGGGCAGTGGCCTCGCTGAGTGACAGAGCCCAGGAGTGGTCATCTCTTGCAGGCTCTGGTCCAGCGAGGATCCTTTTCCTTATGCTACTTTGGCAGCTGACCTTTCTTGGCTCGGTGACTCTGTTAATCTTACAGCCTTGGTTTCTGATTTTTACTCCACCAACGCTACCTTATTCCGTAGCTTACAGCGACTCTGTGATTCAATCCTAAATGAAGCAAAGCCCTGCTTCGTTCAGGCAGTGATTATGGACATGCATTAAATTATTTGGTGATGCCAGCATTCTTTCTCCTTCCTTCCTTCCTATTTTACCTAAGTGTTTAGTCACCAATTTCTTCTGCCTGTGGCTTTTCCCAGGGGAGCATTTGTTTGGCCTTCTTTAATTGATCCAATTTAGCATCATTAATATTAGAATATGCAGCACGCAATGCCATACACTTGGCTGGGTGCACATGTGTGCGAAATGCGTGTCCACACGTGTTCACACACAAAATCGAGCCTATTACTCAGCCTTCAATTGTTACATATCTCTACAATTTAGAACAATAAATATGTTGGTGAAAGAAAGATTTTTCAACTCTGTTTACTCTTCATTAAGAATCAAGCAGCTCCTTAAACCAGTTCATGTGTGTGCACAATTTTGCACAAACAGGTGCATGTGCTGGTGGGTGTATTTTTGTTATTCACTGGTTTTACTCTGACATTGTTTCCAATGAAGTGTCTCCTGCTCTGCTTAACTTGTACAGTGCAGATAGGGCTCCATTTCTCCAGGGACCCGTGCCCGGCTGGCTTCTCCAGGGACCTCCCCGGGGGCCCAGGCAGCCCCTGCTCTGCTCTCCGGCCACCGCATATTGTAATCGGTTCTGCAGCTTTGCAGTCTAGAAATACAGAGGCAGTGAAGGTTCCTCAAAATTTCCACATTCATGCAGGAAAAAGTAACTGGAATATCAAAGCAATTTTCATTCTTTTGAGAAAGAATATTTTTTAAAAATTTGAACAAGAGTAAACATACTTCACCCTGATTTAAACATTATAAAAGGTATATATGTACCAGAATATTGCACACACCCCATTAATATACAATGCTTGTAAAAAGAAGCAGTAAATACCACTATGAAACACTGGAAATGATACAGGGTCCTAGTACAGAAGACGGGGAAACTGAGAGACTGAAGAGGAAAGGCGTAATCTGAAGGGTGTGTCTGATGATTGGTCCCTCTTCTGATACATATTTTAACAACTATATCAATTAAAATAAATTGTATGAATAATTGTGTGACAGCCTAACAAAACAAGTTTAGAAGGAGGACTACCGGTTTAAACATTTCACCATAATTTTTATTTTTAAATTTAAATTGCTATTTTAATTGATGCGTGAAAACACAAAGAAATGTACACGTTTGTGGGGTACCATGTGATGTTTTGATGTACATATATATTGTATAATGTTTAAGCTAAATATGTCTAATCCTCTACTGAGGAAAGAATAAAGTAAATATGGTTCATTTGCCTACACAGGGAGCATCATGTGAGCATAAAGTACAAGTCCTGCTACTTTTAATAACATAGAATGACTCAAAAATTACTATGTCAAATGAAATTAAGCCAAACCCAGGAAGACAAGCATCACATGACTCACTGCTAAGCAGACTGCAGGAAAAGCTGACGGCACAGAAGCTGAGAGCAGAGCGACGCCGCCCCAGGCTGGGGAGAGAAGCGGGGTGGTTGGTCCCCTGGAGCCTGGTTCCCCACAGCAGTGAGTCCCTGTGGAGGACACGATGTGCTGCGTCTGTCAGAAAGCTGGAAGACAGGATCACAGAAGTTTTTAACACAGTCCTTGTTTATAGTTGTGCTGTTATCTTACCCTGGTGTCTGGAATAGGTTTCCCAAGATCTCTGTGCCACCTTTTGAAAAGCATCCTATTTTTATTATCATGCTTTACCTTAACATATTCATGTTTATTTTCAGAGTTTGTTTTAAGTCATTAACTTTTACTTCTCATAAACTCACCTCTGTAAGATACCTGCAGTGCAGACAGTCAATTTGCTTGACATTGTAGGTCTAGAAAATTTTGACCCTTGCCAAATAAAACCAGCACTCTGTATCCAGAACTTGTTTCCTTAACTTCTTTGCTTAATTGGTTAAACTTATAGGGGACACCACAAAGATCCTGATCTCTTGTTTGATGCTACAATGCAGGGCTGCAAAGAAAAAAGTGAAAGATAAACGTGAAGTGGGGAACTGGGATGGTCAGTGCTGAGACAGTCAGATTCATGGTATTTATTGCTTATACAATCCACAGACTGGGGTGAGGAGGCCACATGTGGTTTCTGGGATAAGACACCATCAGGCAGTGCTTGAAATGGAGGGATCAAAACATTTTTTCATCAAGGACAGAAGACAGCAGGAATAGGCCATGGTTAATGATTAACTCATTTTTTCAACTAAAATAAGCGATCCTGGGAATTTTGGAAGGGTCACTCTTCCTCAGCCGTCATGTTGTCTCATAGCAGAGCTCCCCAGCTGCATGGACTGACCCTATCTCCAGCCTCTGCTACAGCCATTGGTGGGGTGAATGCTAATCCTCCTGCCATCCGCAGTGCTAGGCCTGACCCACTGCTCAAAACAAGGCAGTTGTGGGGTTAACGCTTTACAGCCCACACTGCTCACAGCCTGCACTGGGTATAATCAGCAGGGTGTCTCTCAAAAAACTAATTTAGATAATATTGTCTTATGGCAGATCCACAAAAAGTTTGTAAATTAAATGAAAATATTTTGCTTTCAAAATTTGAAAAATGCAATGAGTTCAAAGCACACAAGTTTAATTATTGTACAAGTTCTTCACAAAAACATTACTGCTTTATTTTGTGCAGTAAAGAAAGCATGTTGTTAATATACAATTGTATAAATATCGACAGTCTCATTTAGGGACATTTATGAATTCATTTTGAAATAGAGAACTTGTGATACTTAAATTTATAAAATAGGTCAAACTCATCAATATAAATTTGTCTATATAAAATAAAACTAATTTGTGGTTTTTAAAATAGCTTTACAACTGAGTTACTTCTTGCTTTGAATTTTTGAACAATACCCTCAAGTATTTCTTGGTAATAAGATATGCTAAAAAGAAGCCTAAGAAATACATTTTTAACTTTTTTTCTGCTCAATTATCATATACGGTTTTAGATCCTGCTGATATTTCTAACAAGATGGCTATAGAACTGACATAAAAATTTTAACTTTAGGGAAATTATTTTACAACTTTTGAATAGCGTACCTTTTACACCCTTATGAAGAATAAAGTATCACTATAGCAAAATAAATTTCATTGACAATCAGGTATTCATCTAAAAGATGTTTTCAACCAAAGTCTTACAAATTTACCTGGATACTTGTAAGGCAATAAATTTTCCCCTAAGTTCATAAACCTATTGTCTGTATTTTATTGCCTAATTGCAAAGAACTCATAAATCATGCACACATTATCTCATCACTTTGAGCCTTGGCGTCTCGTAGGAAACCAAAGTACCGGAGTGAGGTCCCTGGCCAAAGGAGCGCTTGACGGGGCGTGAGGCAGGAAGGGCCGACACTCAGGGCCCCTGGAACGCATCGGCGGAGGAAGCAATTTTCTTTCCTTATTTAGAGAAATAGATAAGGGAAACAGTTACATTTAAAAAGTCAGCATATTTTCACAGACAAGATTTATGGTACATTCTATAAATACGTGTAAGTCTGTGAGAATGAGGTATCTGTCAAAAGCATAAACCTGTCAGCACATAGTGAGATACTTCATAAGCTTGAAAGACACAGATTTCATTCTTAAAAGGATGTTTCTTGCACAGAGGAGCAAATGTGAATTATTGTCAGAAATGTGTAATTGAAACCTACAGAGTCTGTGCATCATGGGAATTTATTTACATATGCATATATAATTTCAACTCATGAGTAGCTATGCATAATCAAAAATATTTAAATTACAATATTTGTATGTACAAGTATTTGTATATGTATGTTTTTTTTCTGCCTTTTCCACTATTTTTAAAATCTAGCTGAATGATACAGTTGTCGTTCTGTATTTTCTGGTGAAAAAATAAATGATTGCGTGAGAAGTCTGTTGAACAAACTGATGAAGACTTCCAAAAAAATTCTAAGTTAAACAACACAAGAAAGATCTTTAAGAAAGGTGAAAAAGAGAGAAAAAGAAGGAAAAGTCAAGTCAAAAACAGCAAAATCCTGAAAACAAGATAGTTCAGTTATTTGGAGAGGGGACAGTTTAGGAGCAAAAGTAAGTTGCAAAAGAACAGTATTAAGGTGGACATTTTAAAAAATAATAGTAAAAAACTGAACCCTTGATACGCAGAGTATTCTTAAGGGACTAAAACCTTGAAATAGTTTATGATTATTCATTTTAGTTTTTCATTAGAACCTATTTCATTGTATGCAAATTCACGAAGAGATTGAGCCACAGGAGTCACCATTCTTTATGAGAAATCTGTGTTCTAAAATTCAAATAAAAACAGAGTTAGCAAAATACAGTTTGCAGACTTTCATTTAGAACACGGAGAACAGCAAAACAATATGATTGGCATAATCACATATCGTCTAATCACGCATAAACAATGGGATTACTGATACAGGCCACTTTTTAATTTGTTCGTGAGTTTATCTTAAGAAGGTGCAGTCATAAAGTGGAAAGACAACGCTGAAATTTTGCATCTGGTGCTTGTGTGTTACGACAGCCTTTGAAACAACGCATCCCCAGCCATAACCATGATCACCTGTTCGCTCCTTTGGGAATATGCATTGACTTAGAATGGACTTTTAAATGTTTACCCAAGTGCTTCTTAAAATCAGAATTTACTGTGAGGAAAAGCAAAAAGGGTTATAATTATCCTTCATATAATTTTCTCTTGTTTAAATTTAATATAACTGGGACATGTTCAGGGATAATAATATTTTTCTTGCAAATGCTTGTACAAATATTAAATACTTTTCATAAAATATAGTTGTAAACTACTTTCAAGAAATCACAGTCATTAAAATACATTCATAAAAATATTGCAATATTACTAACAGAATTTCCACAACTCAGAAACATGAGATACTCATAATGAAGCAGCACAGTGGTAAGTATATATGCTTCGTTTTTATTTATTAATATCAAAATATATATCTTGATGAAGTAGCATGCTGCAATGAATATAAAATCTTACATTAGTATATAATTAATTTTTGATATTATACTTTACAGAATAAATATTACTAGTAAATTGCACTGTTAAGATATGAGAGTTTGATGTAAAACTGAGAAACAAAATCCAAGTCAAAAATATAAACCATGCAAAACATATTTTTAAATGCAAACACCTAGTATATACAAAACTTCAAATTTTTGTAACAGCTCCAACAAATGCAATAATCCATATGCTCATCAAATATCTCAGTGCAGTGGGACTAGATAATCTCTCATAAAATAGCATCAATGTACATTAGAAAAGGTACATGTTTTGGAACCCAAATAATAATTAAGTGCTGAAAATCTTAAATGTACTTATGTAAGCAGCAGCATTTATACCACACATCTCTGAAAGTTACTCCAAGGAATTGTTTTCATAGTGTTGTATGCACAGTTCTTTCTGACAGGATCACATGAGCTTCATCTCTGCGTGAACAGGGTGCCTCAGAAGGAGCAAGCGAGCTTTCCCCTTGCCGTGTTTTAGCTGAAGCTCGGGGAGACACAGTCAAAGCAAAGCAGGGTCAGAGTGGGAAAGCACAGTGGACCGATGTGTGCACCAAGCCCACAGAGAAAGAGGGAGACCGTGAAGACAAGAACAAATCATAGCAAGAATATCCGCACATCGAAGAAAGACATCATATGGAGTAGCTTCCTCAATGATTTTAAAAAATAGCAGTTTCTGAAAATGTGAAATTAGAAGGCCAAATATGAGACATACATGAATTAGACTGTAAATGTATAAGAAAAAGGAGATGGAAAGTAGCAAAGGAAAATGTACTTTTCAAAATTTTTCACTTATGTTATCAGAACAAACAATAGACTACAGAAAATCATATATTGCTTTTTGTAAAAACAGTTGAAATATTTCTTTGAGAAGTCTTCTTAATGGTCTATTTTCCAGAGGAGAATAGCATTTATCACAAATGATTAATGATTCAGTGATTAAGTTTGTAGTCCTTCAACTGCTTAGAATAAGTTTTGTTATCATAATATTTCATGCATTTTAATTTGATCAAGATCTCCTAACCTCATCCACCTACGATAGCCCCCTTCCACTTCATCCTCAGTGCCACCGAGCTTCTTACTGCTCCTCTGCTCTGGGAAGTGGGGTGGTGCTCCGGTCATCACTGGAGAGCTGTCCCTTCACAGGAAGAGTCCTCACGGTGTGGAGGGCACCCATGGGTGCATTACATTCCCGCTACTCAGTGTGACAGCTCTCGCCCTCAAACCCTCTGTCCCGCAGCCTTTATCCCGGACAGCTTTGGTCATTCACATTCCATATTGGCTCACTCCATTTCTTCATTTTGAAGTTTTGGTCTCTGAGTGGTCACTGGGAATGAAATGGGGGGAAACTGCATGGAGGATATATTTCTACTATGGCTGTGGCTTGAGAAATCTCTGGAATATTGTGCTCAGCTGGGTTAATAGATTAGATGCAGGGATAAAACTAACATGATCATGAACAGTAAGTCAGTACTCATGCATGGTAGCAGTGGCATAAACAGAATTCACCCCTGAGTTTTCTGGAAAAGAAAACAACTGAGGAAGTGAAAGCGTCTCGTTAGAAATTAAATAGTAACTGCAGGGATTGCAGCAGTGAATCACTGTGAGATTAAAAAAAGATCAGTGGACTTGAATAGAATATCCAGAGATAAAGCTAAGTCATGTAACATGTTCTGTGTTACAAAGGTGATATTTCAGTGAGGAGAAGGGAGGAGGTAACAGTTGATGCTGGCTCACCTGTTACAACAACGCAACGGAGGTTCGCTGTGGTCCACCCTGGGAGGACCCCATTCCTTACATGACTAAAATGCAAAGTAATCTTTTACAAATGGGAGATGGTAACAAGCTCCTTCTAGGTTTTCTGTGTGTCTCTCCATGTATCTACCTCTAACACACGTTTTAAAGTTAAATCTCATGCTTTCTAACATCATACATTTCATCATTCAATTATCGCTCTCTCCAATGTTATATATGTTTTTAAAACAAATTTGGACTACTTCAAAAGGAAAAATATTACACTGAAATTAAATATACCTAATCCCCAGCATGGCAAAAAAATAAATACATGTGATATAATGTATTGAAATGTAAAATAAAGTATTAGGGAGGTAAAAATTTCCACGTGAAGGAAACACTATTAAAATATCAAAGAAAAACAGTAAAATCTGAAATAATGCATTTGTATTAATGAACAAAAGTCAACTTATAATAGAAAAAAACTTACAAATACCCTTTCACTCATATAGACGAAATAAAAAAAGGAATATAAAAACTATCCACAGAATCAGACAATGCTAAAAGGGCTACTACAGTGCTACTTACATAAATTAAAACTTTTAATTAGATTGACAAAAATTTTGAATTAAAGTGTATTGATAAAATCACAATACAAGTTAAATGAACTTAAAATATCTATGGAAATTATAAAAATCACCTAGAACAAATTCATATTTACATATTTCCAGAAAGATATATGTAAATATTTTAAATTACACTTGTCATAGAAAATATTCAAGAAAATACCAGAATGCCAATCAACAGGATATGTTTATATATATTATGCTGTGGGTGTTAACATAAATTAGAATTCCACAAAATTGCTAAAAATTTACAGTACCTCTCTGGAAGATGCGGTGGGAAGGTTGTCCAGATGCATTGTCAGTGTGGAGATAAAGGTAGTGCTAGTTTTCTGTTGCTGATACACCAAATCATGACAAAGTTAGTGCCTTAAAACAACGTGAATGTATTATCTCACAATTTCTTTAGTCAGAGGTCTGACGGTTTTGACTTAGAATCTTACGAAGTCCAAATGGAAGCATTGCATGGCTGTGTTTTGGGGGATGCCAAATTCTCCATGTTTATTCAAGTTTCTGGCAGATTCACATGGTTGTTGGACTGTGTTGCTGTGGTCTCTATTTTTTTTTTTTTGTTTTTGCAGGGTGTCCCAGCTTCCAAAGTTCAGTGTCCTCTTTTCTGGGCTTCTGGCCCCTTCTAGCCACAGTGGAGTCCTCGCTTGGTGCATCTCAGATCAAAGTTTCTACTCTCTCTTCTAAGCACCTCCCTGACACTTCTGCCTTCTGTTGCTTCCAAGTACTCATGTGACTGAGTGAGCCAACCAGGCAGTCCAGCACGGCTACCCGCACCAGTGAGCCTGAGACCAAATCCCCCACTACTGCTTGTTTGCCTGAAAAATAAAGCTCCAGGTGTTCCAGTGTGGACCTCTTCAGGGCAATGCTATTGTATTCTGTCCCTTCCAGTAAACCTGTGTATTACGATTTGCCTTGAAAAAAAGTGCAAATATATCATAATGCGAAAAGTGATTCTGAAAGTTATTCCAAGTAAGAGAACTCTAAAGTGACCTGAATCTATAAGAGAGAGGAGATGGGTAGATACTTTATAATATTTATAGTATTACTTGAAAGCACTGCAGATTAAATGAGTAAACCCAACAACAAAAACATATATATATATATATATATATGTTTATATATTTATATATATATTTACATATGTGAGTGTGGTGCTGCTTTTAAAGTATGCATTTATATGATGCTTTTTATGCTT
This sequence comes from Dasyprocta punctata, assembly GCA_004363535.1. Classification (NCBI taxonomy): domain Eukaryota; kingdom Metazoa; phylum Chordata; class Mammalia; order Rodentia; family Dasyproctidae; genus Dasyprocta; species Dasyprocta punctata. The sequence goes on from RJWM01036618.1 coordinate 10,114, forward strand.
ATCATGAATATATGCACTTTTATTTTAAAATATTTAAAATATTTAAATTATATTTAAAATATAAATGGAAATAATTAAAGAAATCATCTATTCAGAAATTACACAAATATAAAAGAGTTTTGGCTGTGGGAAATAATAAAATAATTGAAACATGTCTGAAAATATATCGGTGAGAAATGCCTAAGGAGAAAAATGTAATATAAATTGAAAAAAATCCATCCATATCACAAATTATCATATGAATGAAAACCTATCTCATTTTCTTAGTCCTTCAAGACATGCTAAGTATTGTTATGTGGAGGTTTTAGTCTGAAGCTAAAGGTTTTATGGAAAAAGTAGTGCATTTTCAATATGATATAATAATGAGCACAGAATAAAGAAAAGCAGTAGAGGCATTTGAAGAACAAATTAAAGGGCAAGAATTTGAGTGGGCCATGGTAGTATTAATAAAAAATAGGGAGGGTGGATGTTCTACACAAAAAGTGTGAGTTTGTTTACACATACATGTTTTCCTACAGAATAATATTAAAAGAACTAAAGATACAAAAACTAGTTCCTTATTAAAAGTAACTTCTCATTTTATGGAGGAGTTACAGCTCTTTGCGGCCCTGTTTGAAAGGAGAAAGTTTCCTGGGGAGATTTCACTGTGGGCATCACAACATGACAACGGCCGAACATCCTGAAGTATTTCAGAATATGAAGGCTGAAATTAATCTTAGTAGATTTTTAAGGTTTACTAAACAAATCTATGTAAAATCTTTCATTTGAGGATGGGTAAAATAAGCAACATATAGTCAGTGAGGAGTAGTAAGTGTTTTTATTTAAAGGAGAAATACAATAAAATAGAATAGGACATTACTGACATTGGAAACAATGAATGAAAGTTTGCTTCTTTATTTAGGCTGGGAATTTTTTTTCAGATTCACCTTCCTATCAGTACAGTAGGAATACCAGAGTATTTGAGAAACCGGTGCCAGTGTTCCCCAATGATTGCAAGAATAGGAAACCAGGAAACTAGGGAACCACGAAAAACACCAAAGAGTGACGGGGCGGAGGGGCCACACTGCTTCCTAACTCAAAAATGTTTTAAAAACAGGAATCAAACTCTGATTTAAAACTGCAAAGAAATGCACCTGTGGTAAGTGACCCGGTTGTACGACAGTAGTAATCAGTAAATTGCACCTTCTTACCCATGAGGAAATGCAGAAATCCATTAAAACGAACAACTGAAATGAATTAAGACGTAGGCCCCTTCCTGGGTTCCTGTGGTTTGTACGTTCTACACAGGAAAGGTATTTATAAAATACAACTCGTCAAAACCAAAGCCGAATAATTTAATAATTGAAAACAACAGTGTTTTGAACAGTAGATTCGAATACGTTAGAACAAAACAACTCAGTGTAGTAACTGAAATACAAGAGAAAGCATAGGCTACTGAGCAGGCAGCTGCGGAAGGGAAGAGCACCGAGGAAAAGCACACGCATATTAAAGCGGAGCCCGTGGGGCCCGTGGAGGGGACAGCGGTGTTCGCAGGGGGCATGCTGTGCGCGGCGAGGAGCAGCTGAGAGCGGGAAGGGAGGAGTCTCGGGCCTGCGGCAGGAGGGAACCCCACGGGTTACTCGGGAGCGCGCAGGACCGCGAGCAGCGGGAGGCAGGGAATTGCCCCGCGTGGGCCGGGAAAGCTGGGGACCTGAGTTAAAGACCTTTTAAAATGCAGAAATGAGACCAAATGTTTCTCCAGCTTAAAATGCTGTAAAAAGGCGTGGCGACATTAACATTCCTTTACTAATGGGAGAGAAAAATAATGCAAAACAAGAGAAGGAGAAAAAATAACACACACCTGGTCCGCAGTACCTTGGCTTGCTGTGAGGGTCTGGTGGTCATATAAATACACGGAAATTCTGCGGCTGAGGAAAATAAGTATCTGGGAATAAAATAGTGAGAACTAGACATTTCAGTGTGGCTCTTCGGCGTATATGAAGTTTCCAGTGACAAATACACCTTGTTTTTCTCTGGGTAGCAAACAAAAAACAAAAGCAGAAAACTTGGAACATTGTTTTCGCATCAAGTGAAAGCCAAATGATAAAATGGCAAATTAAATTCTCCAGAGAGAATAGCAAGAAAAAAATGAAAATTGTAAAAATTATATGTCCAGTTGCTTTCTTAAAAGCACGAGAAGGAATCACAGTGTTAATTCTCAAAAATTGTAGTTTTCGTTAAATATTTTAAGAACTCAATATTTCTACTGCAATTTTCAAAAAGATTACAGGAGCAAACCATTAAAAATGAATGAGGCTGTGGCGGGGGATATAGTTCAGGGGCACAGTGCCTGCCTGGCGAGCATGAGGTCCTGAGTTCGATTCTTGGTACCACAAAAAAAAAAAAAAAAAAAAAAAAAAAAAGAATGAAATTGTTTTCTTCTGCTAAGTATTTAAGTGTCCCTTTTCTATATTTTGTTTTTCTTTTTACAAAAAACCACAAAGCCAGTTTTTGCTGGCAGTTCTCCATCAGAGTCTTTCCTATCTTATCTACCAGTTCCACAGTCAAACAAACAAATTAGAAATAGTCATTAATTTTAGGATGATGATAATTTTAGATCTGGTAAAATCATACTGACTCGTGTTGAGTTTATATCTTATTTGGGGTTTAACTCAGTGAGCTGCTGTCACAGAAGTATTTTATCAGTAACATTGTATACTTTGCTATGCACCCTACACTGTAAGACATAGCCAATACTTACTACATACCAGTAAGTGTATAATAACGCATATGTATGTGTATATGTCGAGAGTGCATGCATTTTATGACTACACATCAAACAACCGAATGAAATGTATTAATTCAGAAAATGTAATGATATACATAATGTGTATTTAGGTAAATCCAGTATTATTCTTCCTTTTATTAAAAATCATGGAATACGTATGAGTAAGTACACAAAAGAAATCAGCAAATTTTAGAACGAGATTCTTAGATATGAAATCAGACACCCGCCACCCAGGCCAGGAACCGGAACTGTCGGGCCCGGGGCCTCCGTCCGGAATGAGTCCGCAGAGCTCGCTGCTGGCTGGGACCAGTCTGCGACGCGGGGACCCCGTCACCTCCTGAAGCTGCGGCGTCTGCCATGGCTGTCGACCTCCGTCCCGGGCAGCCGAGGGAGGCGGCCGGGCAAGGGCCGGGGCCAGGGGCCGCTGACTACTGTCCTGTCCACCCGTGTAAGGGGCTCGGGGACCACGAGTGCGGGGCGAGGACCGGGCACAGAAGGGCAGACACCCGCGCGCCCCAGCAACCCTCAGCACTCCGCTTCCTTGGCCTTCTCTTCCGAGGTCGCTCGGAGCTAATCCTTCCTTAAATTTCTTCATAGTTCACCACGCCCATGGGTGTCCCTTAAAAGATAAGTTGTCAAACTGTGTTTTCTTTTTCATTTTTCTGACAAATTAAAATTGCTTACATTCGTGGGGACAACATGATGCTTTTTACAAAAGTATGCACAATGGCATGCCACACCCGAGCTAACTGATTCGTGCACAACCTTGTTGCCTTGCTATGGCAATTATACAATTAATCGTGCTATTGTGTCCTGGGATATTGCTTTGTTTTAAAATACTTTTGGTAGGGCCAGGAGTTTGGCTCAGTGACTTAGCGCCTGCCTGACAGGTGCAAGGTTGTGAGTTTAATCCCCTGTGCTGCAAAAAAAAAAAAAAAAAAAAAAAAAAAGGCTTCACTGCCACACCAGAAGCTCTGAACTCCTTGCAGCCAGACTCTGGGTCCAGGGGGCGCCACACTCTGAGGTATACTCTGCCTAGCTCCCTGGGACTGGGAGGCCTTGGCCCCCAACCAGTAAGGCAGAGGCTCCATCCATACGCCCTGGGAGGCTGCCCTCACTTGCTGCGCACAGGATCCAGCTCTACTGGGTCCCGTGACTCAGTGTGACCCACCAGGGGAATGCCCGGCCAGCCTCGCAGGACACAGAGATACTGAGCCCAGTTCAGCCCAGGACACCAGAGCTGCTCAGCGGGGACTGACCAGCATAGCTGCAGGGCCTTGGAGAGCTTGGGATCCCCCGACCAGAGCACAGAGTGCACGCGAACTCCATACTTCAGTGGAGCTGCCTGCATGCCATGACCTAGAGCTCGAGGTCCCCACCCAGCCAGGAGCAAGGCCCCAGCACTGTAGGCCTGGGACTCGCCCAGGCTTGCCTGGCATACCAGAAGCTCTGAACTCTTTGCAGCCAGACTCAGGGTCCGGGGGGTGCCACACTCCAAGGTACACTCTGCCTAGCTCCCTGGGACTGGGAGGCCTTGGTCCCCAACCAGTAAGTTGGAGGTTCTACCCACACACCCTGGGAGGCCACTTTCACTTGCTGTACACAGGATCCAGCTCTACCAGGTCCCGAGACTCAGCACAACCCACCAGGCGGACACCCAGTCAGCCTCAAAGGACACAGAGCCACATAGGTTCTAGAAGAAAATGACAGAACGAAAGACCAAGAGGCAGTCTCAATCCCCAACCCACTGAGAACAAACCCAAGAGACACTGGTATGGAAGACAGTGGGAGTCACACAACTGAACTTTCTGAAATGATAGAAAATGCAGTAAAGAAATAGCTCGATGAAGCTATAGAGAAATTCAAATCAGAAATATTTTCTCAGCTAAAAAATGCAATAAGAATCGTTATTAAAGAAATGTGTGTATCTAAAGAAGAGCAAGATAAAAAAATAGAAGAACTTAAGAAAATGATGGAAACTTTGAATGAACAATATAAGACACAAACAGAATGCATGAAACAGATACAAAGGGAAATGCAGGAAATGAAAAATTCCATGGAAAGTTTGAAAAACCGCTTGAATGAAGCTGAAGATAGAATCTCAGATCTTGAAGACAGCTTGGAGATCATGGCATGAAGGAAAAGAGCTCTTAAAAATAGTAAGGAACCAAGAAACAACAATTCAACAGCTGCAAGACGATGCCAAGAGAAATAACTAAAGATTAATAAGCATAAATGAAAAAGCGGGGGTCAATACTAATGACCTGCAAAGACTATTCCCAGAAATAATAACAGGAAACTTTCCAAACATGGGAAGAGAATCTGATATATAGGTAAGTGAGGCATACAGAACCCCAATTAACCATAAACAAAATAAATCTTCAGCCAGACATATAATAATGAGGGTATCAGAACTACAGCACAAGAACAAAATACTAAAAGCTGTCAGAGAAGAGAATCAGATCACCTATGAAGGAAAGCCCATCAGAATCACGGCAGACTTCTCAACACAAACCTTTAAGTTAACAAGAGCTTGGTGAAGCATTTCAAACCCTGAAAGAAAGCAATTTTCAACCCAGATTGATGTACCCTGCAAAACTATCCTTAAAAATTGATGGAGAAATAAGATATTTTCATGACAAAGAACAACTGAACAAATTTATGGCCACCAAACCAACACTGCAAAGAGTACTGAAAGACACTCCAGAAAGAGACAAAGATAGCTACAATCTTAAGAACAACAACATAAGGAAACCACTAAGCAGGGCAAATAGTTAAACAGAAAATGTAGAAAATCAACAACAGAAAGATATCATGACAGGGATGAGCCAGTACATATCAGTTATACCAATCAATGTAAATGGTCTCAACTCACCAATAAAAAGAAACAGACTAGCAGAGTGGGTTAAGAAGCAAAACCCAACAATATGCTGTGTACAAGAAACACAATTCACAGACAAAAAATCAAAGGCTGGAAAACAATACTGCATGGAACAGGAACACAGAAAAAAGCAGGGGTAGCTATTATGTTTGCAGACAATGCAAACTTCAAACCGAGAATGATCAAAAGAGATAAAGAAGGTCACTATATACTTGTTAGGGGAAAACTTCAAGAGGAAGAGATCACAATCATAAATATATATGCACTGAATATGGGAGTACCCAACTATGTAAGACAATTCCTAATAGACGTGAAAAACCAAATAAACAGTAATACAGTTATAACAGGGGACCTTAACACCCATTGTCACAAAGAGACAGATCAACCAAACAAAAAATCAGCAAGGAAATAACAGAACTGAATCAAACTTGTGAACAAATGGACCTAGTAGATGTGTACCAAGTATTCCACCCATCAACATCAGAATACACATTCTTCTCAGCTGCACCTAAGTCATTCTCTAAAATAGATCATATACTGGTTCACAAAATATGCTTAAGTAAATGCAAAGGAACTGAAATAATTCCATGCATATTATCTGACCATAGTGCATTAAAATTGGAAATGAATGACAAAAAACCTACGATAACTGCATAAACACATGGAAATTAAATAATACTCTCCTGAATAACCAATGGGTCACAGAAAAATTTAAAGAAGAAATTAAACAATATCTAAAATTGAATGAAAAGGCAAATACAAATTACTGGAACCTGTGGGATACAATGAAAGCAGTCCTCAGAGGGAAATTTATAGCCCTAAACTCTCATATCAGAAAAATGGAAAGAACACACATAAACAACCTAATACTGCTCCTCAAACTTCTAGAAAAATAAGAGCAAGTCAAATCCAAAGCCCAAAGAAGGGAGAAAATTATTAAGATTAGAGCAGAAATTAATGCAATTGAAACTAAGAAAACAATACAAAGAATTAATGAATCAAAAGTTGGTTCTTTGAAAGAGTAAATAAAATTGATAAACTCCTAGCCAACCTTATCAAGAAGAGGAAAGAAAAAAACTCAGATTCATGCAATAAGAAATGAAAAGGGTGAAATCATTACAGACCCTGTGGAAATACAGAAGATCATCAACACCTACTTTGAAAACCTTTACTCACACAGATGCAATAACACAGAAGAAATGGACAGATTCCTAGAAACCTATGAATTACCAAAGCTGAGTCAAGAAGATGTAAAGCTGCTGAATAACCCAATTTCAGCTAATGAAATTGAAAATGTAGTTAGGACCCTATCAACAAAGAAAAGCCTGGGCCCTCATGGATTCACTGCTGAATTCTACAAGAAATTTAGGGAAGACTTAATGCCAACACTCCTCAAACTGTTCAATGAAATTGAAAGGGAAGCAAGTCTCCCTAACTCATTCCTGGAAACAAGTATTACCCTAATACCAAAACCAGAGAAAGACCCAACCAAAAAAGAAAATTACAGGCCAATCTCCCTAATGAACATAGACGCAAAAATCCTCAATAAAATACCGGCAAATAGAATATAGCAAGTTGTCAGAAAGATTATACATCATAATCAAGTGGGATTCATCCCAGGAATGCAGGGATGGTTCAACATAGGCAAATCAATAAATGTAATATCAACAGGGCCAAGGATAAGAACCACATGATCATCTCAATAGATGCAGAAAAAGCTTTTGACAAAATCCAACACCCATTCACGATAAAAACCCAACAGAAAATTGGAATAGATGGTCTCTACCTCAACCTGATAAAAGCCATATGTCATAAACCAACAGCCAACATCTTACTAAATGGAGAAAAACTGAAAACTTTCAACCTAAAATCAGGAACAAGACTAGGTTGTCCATTAACACCACTCCTATTCCATATACTTCTGGAAAAATTAGCCAGAGCAATTAGATGACAGAAAGAAATAAAGGGAATGAGGATAGGAAAGGAAGAAGTGAAATTATCATTATTTGAGATGATGTGATACTCTACATAGAAGACCTCCAAAAATCCATTAGAAGACTTCTAGAAGTAGTAACCAAATTCAGTAATGTAGCTGGATACAAGGTGAACACTCAAAAATCAATAGCATTCCTGTACACAAACAACAAAGTCACTGAGAGAGAAATAAGGGAAACCACACCCTTCACTATAACATCCAAAAAAATGAAATACTTAGGAATCAATCTAACAAAGGAAGTAAAAGATCTATACAGTGAAAATTACATTACTCT
>RJWM01036619.1:0-18031 GCA_004363535.1 Dasyprocta punctata
AAAAAAAAGAAAAAAAAAAAAAAGAAAGGGGAAGTCAGAAACCCACCACACACTAACATTACATAATAACTACATTTTTTACTTAGTAGTCTAAACTCTAGGTAGTATTAGTGATTTGAAACATAATTTAAAATGGTACTAAATTTTAAAAACTGCAAATGCTTAAATAAAAAATCATTTAATATGAAAAACATGAAGAAAGATTCTCTAATACAGCTGTTTCTATAAATCAGCTTTTACAGTAAGAGTTTGTTTAGCTACGCAAAATCATGTTTAAATAAATTATACTTGTTTCTAAATACAATTTTATCTTGTAAAAATAAAAAAAAAATTGTTTTCCCTAACATCATTGTATACAAAGTTAATGAAGAAAATGCAGTGTTTGTTCCAGGAACCATAATGCATTGCAACTTTATCAGATGTATGTTATTTAGTGATTTGTCATTGTGGGTGAGTATAATCTGGAAGCTACATTCTTACTATTTGTCTTTTAAGTACAAAGTGTAGCAGTCTTGGTGGGTTCTGAAGATTATCAAACCCAATATTAGAATTTTATGTGGTCACAGCAAGTTCATCCTACATAGAGAAGAACCAGGATTAAATATTGAAATCACTTAATGGAGTGATACAAGATGTGTAATGGAAGCATACAGGAATTATTGCAGTGATCACAGCTGTCAATCAAGTGCTGTTAAACCTCAAACACTAATATTACTCTCAGTCAAAAAAAATTGACACTATGAAATTCACTTCATGACACAGCACAAACCATTTGACAGAAGAGTTGAACTGAGTACACAGATGTACAACCCAAATTATTTAGGACAGAAAACAGACATCACGGAGACACACAAAAGGTATAAAAGGTACTTGAGATGATAAGTAGCTAATGAGAGGAAACATTCAGTGTACCAAAGAAAGGAAAAAGACAAAATGCTTTAAATTATCTTTTGACTATTTGTTTGTAATAAATATTTAAAAATTACAGAGGTACAAATTAAAAGGACAGATTTCTTTATAAGTGCTGTGAACATTTCTTGCTTCAGTGGTGAAGCAAGAATAATGTAAGGTAAGAAAGAAAAGAGATAAAAAGAATGAATAAGAATACAAATTATTTTCTACACCACATCTTGTTAGTTTTGCATCATTTAAGATGGGAATAAATTGGAAGTTCTCTCAACACAAATTTTTAATATGCTTATACCATATTACATATAACATGAACTACATTAATTTTTATTTGAACTATCATGATTCCCAGAAAATAAGACCTAAACAGAAAATAATCAGCCTTAAAACTAGACATTAATAGGGCCGGGGATTTAGCTCAGTGGCTTAAGCGCCTGCCTGGCAGGTGCGAGATTGTAAGTTTGATTCCCAGTACCAAAAATAAAAAACAAAACAAAAACAAAGCAAAGCAAAAAAATACCTAGACATTAAAAGTGCCAGACCCAATAAACCTATCCTTGCCTTACCTCCCATTAATTACAGAGTAGCTGCTGAGCAAGAGAACAGTGAGTTTATACTTTTCTGTATGACATTGACTACCACCATGGTACCAATCAGCTAACACTTAATTTTTAATTATGTCTTATTTTAAGTGAAACAGAGTATGCAAATTGTACATTGCATTATATAACGAAAATGTGTACAAAAATTATTTTGTAGATATGACCAAAATTAATTTCATTTTTCCCCTTCTGGGCCAATTTTTCTTTTACCCATATATAAAAATTTCTCAATCCATATGATTCTTTGTCAGTTTTATGAAACAAGAACTCTTACAGTCACTCCAAATTGCAAATCCAACCTCAGTTCAATAATTAATTATGTTCAACATCAACTAACTCAATCTTGTGTTATTAAGAGACAGGCTTTCTGACTTCCAGGGTCTTTAAAGCAATAATTTACATTTATATCCTAGCTGACCAGTTACTACTTTGGGCCCAGGAATCTGACAACATGTTATTTTCTAAGTCAGCTTCCTCTCTCTCATTGAATGGCATCACATACAATTTCATACCAGTATTATTTTGTATATATGTTATTGCTGCTTCACATAAAATGCACATCCTTTATCCAAACAAAACTATACTTCATGTCAGCACCAGACCATCTGCCAGGAGATGCAAATTAAACTTTCATATTCCCCTTAAAGTAGTTTTTTCTATTAGACGAGAAACTTAGTGTTATCCCCTCAAGTAAGATTAACTTATATAATACACAGTTACACATCGTAGAGTCCCTTTCCGGAGCAGGAGTCAGATGAACCTCACTGCAGCATCTTCTAGACAGTCTCTCGAACTCCATTCCCAAAGTTGTTTTTCAGCCATTCTGTGGAACAGATGAATGTCTGTAGATGGATGGAGAGGTTTTAAATGTATTGCCTCGAAGCATTTCTCTGAAAACGAAGATTAGACTCTATTATTCTAACTGATCAATCACCAGCTTGCCCCACACTCCAATTACAATCCTTTTCAAGGGCCCAAAAAAGTGAAAAACACACTTTCTATCTGGAGATACATGTGCATCCCAAGGCTATTTCACGGGCCGAACTCAATTGCTACCTTCCCCGCTTCCTAGAAACATCACGGCTTGCACCCTAAGGGTGCTCATAGGGAATTCTAAGTGTTAAGGAAACATTGCTTATAGATTATGTAGGATTTAAGTGATGATGCAGGCCTCTTAAAAACAATGGGACATTGTTTACTAAGGAAAAACTCACAGAGGGATAATTTACTTACACATTACAATGAATAATGTTCACCCAATGGATGCTTATCAGCAGTTCATACTTAGCCTGGGCAATTTAAAAATTTAGGAAGACCTTGTTTCAAAATAACAAACTATGAAAAGCCTGAGGATCTAGTCCAGTACAGAAACCCTGGGTTCATGATCCAGAACTGAAAACAATGACAAAAACAAAAACACCCACAGTGTTACACTGTTTTTCTCTGATTTTATCCCACATGATGAATTACGCTACTTTGACATAGGAAGGCAAGAAGACTTTGCTGTCAACTCACTGATTGAGTGTTTTTGAGTCACAGAATTGTCCTAGACTTCTTACAAGATGGTTGAGTTGGAGTCCTTGGGGTTCTTTTTTGTTTTTTAAACTGGACTTGAATTCACTTTGTATTCCAGAAAACGAGTGGTGATCCTCCTGCCTCAGCCTGCCAAGTGCTGGGATTACAAGTATGTGCCATCACATCCAGCTAATGTGGAATCTTTGCAACCTCTATTCCTTTCTACCATATCTGCACTGTACTGCATGCTGCTATGGCATGACTATAATTTGTGTCTCTTCCAAGAGTTCACATCTTGAAATTCAATCCCTGTTGTGAAGGAGGAAGAGACAGGAGCATTATTCTGACTATGGAGCTTAAAGTGAGGCCTTTGGAAGGTGATGATGATCAGGTAAAGTGATAGAGTGGAGCTCCATCATTAAATACTGGCAGCTTAATAAACAAAAGGAAAGAGACCAGGAAGCACACAGAAGACCCACTTCCTGTATCTTCCATGTGATGACTTATCCCTTGATGGGACTCTGCCAAAAACAAGGCTATCATCTGATGCAGCCACCTTCCCTTGAACTTCCAGAACTGTAAGGCAAGATAAATCTCTTTTCTTAAAAGTTACCCACCTTGTGGTATTATGTTATTAGCAACAGCAAATGAACTAAGATGCATATCAACCGAAATTGCCAGTCAAAAGAGAAGAAGAAAGCTACTAGGACTTCTAAGGATGGAATTGTTAACTGAATTAGATTCCTTGGGAGGATCAAAAAATAGTTGAACTCAGTACTACAAGATGGCCTCACCTTGAAATTTGGAATTGTATTTATAGAGACCTGCAATAAAGGTTTTTAAGGTAATTGAATTGAATTGGACAGATGGGATTTCAGTTTCTTTTGATCATGTCGATCAGAACAGCCTGTATTAGTCACTTTCAGGCCGGGACAAATATCCTGCATCTTCAGCCTAAAAGAGGAAAGATTTTTTTCTCATGGTTTCAGTGGGTTCAGTAGATGGCTTGCTGGGTCCAAGGCAAAAACGACTGACAGAACATGGTGGAGGAAAGTTGTTCAGTGCACGATGGCCAGGAAGCAGAGAGAGAAGAGAGGATATGGGACAAGAATAAAGCTTTCAGGTCACACATCCAGTGATGTGAGTGCTCCAGCCAGGGCCCACCTCTGAACAGCTATGAATTCACCAATGGACTAATATGCTGATGAGATCGATGCCCCTGTTATAGTTAGGGTTTACAAGGGAAAAGATTTAATACAGGACACTTATTTCATAGGATTATTTTATAATATTCACTCAGAGACAAATGCAGAAAATTCCAGAAATCTGTCCACACACTAGAGACCCAAGGAATCCAGCTGAGGGCCTGGATCCTATAGCAATGTCCCCCAAGAGTCCAACTGGAGGCCATGACAATGTCTCATGCAAGACCAAAGATCTGCAGTGACCAAAGATCTGCAGTGAAATGACCAAAAGGTCAGTGGTAGAAGCTAGAAAGTCTGTGCCAATGAGATGAGGGATCTGTACCAGCAAGCTCAAGGGTCTGCACTGGAGTCAGGACATAAGTCTCAAAGCAAATACCAGAGCTCCCCCAAAGGGAACCCAAGCCATCATCAGCAACAACAAGGACCTGAGCTCCTCCAGTGATAACAGCTGAGTTCTTATTAGGAAAACCTGCATGACAAGCTTCTCCAGGAGAACCAGCAGCAAACTAGCTTCCCCTCCAGTTCTCTTTTTATGCTGCTAGCAACAATTCTCAGTAAGTCACCACACCCAGCACCACACTGATTCAGTTCATCTGGGGGTTACGAATTGAGCATTAGTTAATCCACCACAGCTCTCATGGTCCAGTTACCTTTCAAAAGCCACATCTCTGAATGCAACACTTTTGGAAGTTTAGATCTAAATCATAACAGGGACAATATAATAGGTCCTTAGAAAATTCTCCAGGAGCCAGAATAATGGTAGAAAAAAAATTGTAGGCAGATAATTTTCTATGGATTTCTTGAATTTCTGTATATATTTGATGTGGAGGTAATTAATCTTTATTCTGGAGCAAAAAGCAATCATGCTTATTGTCAAGTATATGAAATGTAATTTTCTTTTCTGTGGCAAAAGTCAGCGTGCTTACTCTCACTTTAAAAGACTTAGATTCTGTAGTCAGGGATTCTCTCTGTGGTGTGTGTGGGCATTCCTCTGAGCACATCTGGATGACCCCATGGACCCTGGGAACAGGGGTAACTGGTAGAAGTATGAAAAAAACTCATTCTTCTTACTGTATTGTAAGTAATAAGTTTTTATATCTTTGACCTAGGAGACCCATTCTTTTCCAAAATCCATGAAACTGCAGAACAACATGTTTGTTTTTTGTAAGAGGGGTAGAACTCTCAGCCCATTCATAGCCCTTGGTAGTCTTGCAGTCTAGTGCTATTTTTATTACAATGCACGTTAATTTTATAAAACTTTAGCTCCTTATAAAACAAGTTTTGTATTACATAGAAATTTAAGAAGCATATGATAAATATTTTGATCATTTTTCAAGTTTCTATTATTTTCACTCAAAAATTCATTTGTGTTAAAACAGAATCTCCAAATATTAATATGGAAGAACCATTAAAATCCTTGATTTGGACTGTGTCTTAGTCACTTTTCTCATTGCTGAGACAAAATACCTGACACGCAGAGTTAAAAGAAGTCAAGTTTATTTTGCCTCACAGATTCTAGAGGTTTCAGTCCATAACTGACTGGCTCCAAAGTATGATGGTACCACGGAGGAGAAACAGCGCACGTTGGACAGAAGGTAGCAAAGCCAGCAAGGAACCATAGCACCATCTTTCTGCCCCTTTTACAGTCTATCTAGGCTACTGGGATTTGGGCAGGGGCCAAATCAGTCAGTGAACTGATTTAGTAATCACCCAAACTTAATCCTAACACCTTTAATTCTAGCTTTGCTCCATGAATCAATCACACTCTAGATCCAGTCACCTCTAAAAATGCTCCATGTATGATCATGTGAGGATTTGGGGGGACATCTAGACACAAGCCATAACAAGCTGCTTCAAGACCTCATCAAACAAGTGTCTTGATAGATGACTGTAACTGTCTTAGTATCATGATAATGTGAGGTACAGGCAGCTGAGGGGATCACATGAGCAAAGTGATAGATATGTGAAAAAAAAAAAGAGATATCTACCCACACAAGAGATCAGAGTCTTAGGGTAACCAAAAGCAAATAAAAACAGTGTGAATCAGTTGTTTTGAATGTTGTCAACTCATAGAAAATTATGATTTCGATGCTTTTGAATAATGTTCTTATTGATATTGATTGAATTCTGTTATGTCTCTATTCAAATACTTATTTACATCAGGTTTGCACTGTCTCTGAATCGCATAAGGGCATTGATTTTCCCACAAGTGTTTTTAAGGCTAGAACCAGGGAAAATTAGCTTGCAGTAACTCTGAAACCATGTTATTTATATGGAACACTTCAGTTAAAAATGTGCATTGTGTCAAAGATACTCATGTCACAATGACAGCAGTACTTCTACAAGTAATTCCAAATACTAACAGGGAAGAACACACAAAGGATTTTAAAGTCCTTGGTGTTTTTACATAAAAACTACACGATTTCCATCCTGGTTTAGCAATCCCAAAAATTGATTGAAACAATTTAGAGGCTTCGTTTCCATGCTGACGCGTGGCGCTGTGGTTACGAGTGGCACAGGTGGTGAATTCCCCTGTGCCGAGCAGGGCAGATGGATCACTCCTTCCTCTCACTGGGCATTAATGGCAAACAGCTGCCTTGCAAGGAAAGTGACCCAGCACATGACTTATTAACCTCATTTTAATGTATTTCTGCAGAGAGTGACTCAGCCACTTCATTTTAATGGGCTCGTTCAAATGTTTTTCCCCTTCCATTATATACCACAGTTTAGTAATAAAAAGATTGATTAGTGTAAAAGATTTTTCTTTTATTCTTCAATGTTCCATTGTGTCTTATAAGTAGGAAGCTTTTCCCATCCTGTGGAGGATACTGAGGCATTCCAGCAACACTAGCATCTCCAAAATACTGTTCTTCATCAGCACACTTCGGTTTCTGCCACATCCGCACTGCATATTTTATTTCATTAGTCTAGGCCATTTGTCTTTTTCAAATGCAAATTCTCTTTGCAGAAAAACTGTCATTAGCACTTATCAATAATTTATCTTAGGTGGGTAATTTTATCAGGAACAAGGCAAGTGAGTTTGACATGGATAGTAAGAAAATAACTTTTGTAATTGAAGAATGATTTGACAGCATAATTTGTGCACCATAATTTGGGGAGGGGAGGTTTTTAAAAGGAAACATTTTTTCAGCTTCATTTCCTGAAACTCATGTTTAATAAATATGGAGAGGGCACCATAATATATTTTCCTAAGAACATTAGGTGACTCTGATATGACGTTAGTAGATTAATGTTTGTGAAAAAGTGATGGGACATTTTCTACTGCAAAAGGAAGCCTGCGCATCACCTGAGAGAGTGTGCACACGGGGGAGAGTGTGGGTGTGTGTCCATGTTTGGTGGTGGTGCTAACGGGAGGACAGGTTACCAGACGCTGCGTACCTCACGCTCAGAGTCAGTGTCAAAAGGCATGCCTGCTCCTCAGTAAGAACACATTAGATTTTCAATGGAAAAAGAAAGGTGAAGGCATGAGGGAACAAACAAGGATGGAATGACAAAGCAAAGGGAAAATAGATACCAAGTATTAACTGTGGTCTGTTCTGGGGAATTTCCCTGAATGACTAAAAATACTATAGCAATAAAGTACAGTCTGAAGTATTTCAGATTTTTCCTTTCCTAATGACCAATGTATTAGGCTGAGCAGAATTTATGAATAAGAAAGAACTGAAAAATAAGATAGAAGAGTAATGATAGAAATTATCTGCAGGTTCAGGACTTCCCTGAGGGTAATGTCCCAATCTATCCAAATCACCTAATTATTTTACTTCTCAAACTGTGGTATTTGTTGTATATGGCCAAATAAGTCAGTGTGTAAAATAAGTACCAGAAAGAGGGAAGCTTTTAAAAGGAAAAGAAAAAGGAATTGGGGTAGATTGTTTTTCAGCTTTCCAAATCAAATATGAAATACAAAAATAACATAGTTTTGTAATGTGCATTATGTGACCAAAAAAAGTAAAATATCTACTAAAGATATAGGTTAATTTTGCTTCCCACAACTACAGCATTATTTCATTATGTGTATTTTTTTCCACTCTACAAATTCGGGCCAACAAATGTAATTGTATCAGATTTAAATAGTTGAACAAAAGTTGAGAGTTATTTTCATGGTAAGATACTCAGGGACCATCAACCATGGACCTTCAAATAGCTAGGTTTTTTTTTGCTTGCAAGCAGTATCAATATGTGACCATACACTATAGTTACATGGTAGGAAGAGTTATTAGCATGCAACAGATTTCAGAAAAGATCATTAAGGGGAGAACGAAATCTTACAGTGCTATTCTTCAAAAACAATGAAGTTCACTCAAACCTGAGCATATCATTATGGCTCATTTCATGGCAAAGTTGTCCAGCACACATGCTCCCCCACACCCAAAGAAAAGCTTCACTCCAGTGGGGAGGGGCTGCAGCAGAGGTGCGATTTTGGCTGAAGGGAGTCAGAAATTGGTTGAGACAGAGTGACCAAGCATTTACTCATAGACACAAGAGGACGGCAGGTTTTTATTAATTTTCTGGGAGTAGCCTAAGTGCAGTAAGTTCCATGAGCCAGGGGCATGTTTCCAAAATCTGTTTAATTTTGTGATGGATGTGGGCTTGTAGTTAAGCTTGTCCCAGAAACTGTTGAATATATATATAGCGGGTAAATCATGCAGGGCAAAACATCCCACCCTTGTGACTCTAGGCCTCATGATAAGGCTGAAGGACTTCAGCTATTTGGGTTTTCATGACTTCTGAAGAAATACAAGGTTGGGACAGAAAAAAAGAGAGAAAGAAAAAGGAAGCACATACTAGTTCCCATGGATAATGGCCCAGGTTAGCCCTGTGTTACAGATAGTCTTGGGTTAAACGTTTCTGAATTATCAGCATATTGCAGAGCCTAGTACATCTGACCTAAGAGTTAAAACAACACAGAAGATAGATGCAATATGAAGACAGAGATGCCAATCTTTTTATCTCATTTTAGTCACCCATCATACATTTGGCAGGCCCGAGTTCAGTATTCTCAGCAAGAAAGCAACCTTCAGTTCCCTAAGGGATAACCCAGGGAGCTGCTGTTACACCCGTTCTTCAGACGTGCTGTCTACAGCAAAGCTGGGGGGAAGCGGATAATGTATTTCCTTGCTGTGTGACCTCCAAAATTAGCTATTCTTAAGATGGCTAAGGGTAAGTTAAGCTAGAGAGTTTATTTAGATGTTTTCATTTGCAATTATGTCTCATTTCATGCAAACATTTGTCTTTGTGATTTTATCAAGGTTTCATGATGGCTGTGTTGGAACTTACCATGCTAGAAATGATAATAATTTCTGGCATTCAGGAGGCTTACTTTCTCATTCCAACCTTCTGTCCTTCTTTCATGGTGATTCCTACTTGCCTTATTTAGGTAGATTAGAAGTGACTCACTCTTAGTGGTACCTCTGTTCACCTACTTAATTCTTGCCATGATTCTGGTAGCAAACCAAATTGGACAAGAACTGAGTCAAATTTCCTTATAAAGTCAACATTGAACCTAGCCACTGAATTTGATTAAGTTCTCATCCAATTCAGTTTGCAACCATAATCACTGAAATAATGAGTTAGTAAATCGAGGTACCATCCAGCAGGATCCAAGCATGGTAGTCACCGTGACTTGGTGATTGTCAATTTTCTTTTCTGGTGCAGAGAGAAGCATCTGTGTGTATGAGATCTAAAATGGGTGTTTTGCATGATCATTAAAGTCAGCACCATAAAACTGTTGGTTTCCAATGCTAAAAATTGTCATTTAGTCAATGTGCTGGTTCTGCCAACAATAAATTCTCTTTAAAGTAGAATTTAGACCCACCGAGATTCAGAAAACTTTTCCAAGTTTCCAGAATAATAAAATTTGGCTTACTGAGTCTTATTGAAACGAAATGTAAAGGGAAGATAAGATTAGCAAGAAGGCAAGCAGAAAGCAATAAATCTTGTGTGGGGGCAGATAATTACTGAGCAAGAGGGTGGTGAAGGAACACAACGGCAGTGGGTTGAATTTTATTCAGAGGAAAATGATCACAGAAGTAAGAGCTAAGAAAACTTGCCTCTGGGTTCTTTTCAGAGTTTTGAGGTCAAGTTATTTCTTTGCTGACACAGACAGATGACCAGGCTGTTTCCAAGCCTGGGGTGATTTTTCCTCTGTGTGTCTGGTCAGCAATGTGCATAGATCAGCAGTGAGGAGCTCTGTGAGCCCCCGTCAGCTCCCACTCAGGTGCAGAGGCCTGGAGGCTCGTCCAAGCCAGGTGCCCCCTAAGCCTCCCGCTGCTTACACTGCTGAACTCACTTGGAGAAATGAGCACAGCGTTTTGAGCTCCCCGAAGCTCACAGGAGGGCGCAGAACTCGGCAGCATCCTGCTCTTTGTACAGCAGGAAGCTGTGGAGCTGTAGAGTTGTCTAAATGCAACAGCTTTTCTTAAATTCTGACTCTCACAAAATTAAGAAAGTCAAATGCGTAAAGATTTGAATGAACTCAGGAAACAGAGCCTGTCTTTAGCTATTGATATCTTTAGGATTAGACAATAAGGAATATTCTGTCATAGGCCTAGATCGAGCAAACCTTCCTTGAGAATATGCAGGAAAGTCACAGGGAATGAAGATGACTTTTGGAGCAACAGTTCACATGAGAGGACTTTTGTTCCCAAAGTTTGCTGTATCTAGAGGAAGCACTTATTTTTCATTCACCTTGGCCTAGATCTCCACTATGAAACATGTAGGCAAAACCCCAACTGAGCCTTCCACATGATCCACATTTTTACCCAGTATGTTGAAACTGTCTTCCCGACTCAGCCTGACACTATTATATGACTTCAGACCAAACTTGAGCTCATTATATCATTCTCTTTAGTCCAAGGTAGCTCAATATTGCAATGCTGTAGTGCTGGAAAATGTGGGACCACTTACAATATAATAGACAATATAATAGACGATGGTCACCAAACACATGGTATGTGATAGGTACTGGTGTCATAGACAGTGGCAAAAGTGTATGTATTAAATTATTTAATCTTTACAGATGAAATAGATTCTATTACTTTTCTCATGTTACACTTGTTAAAAAAGTTAAACACAAAGCAGGTTAAATTACTTTCTCAAGGTCACAAGTCTGATAAGTGACAGAGCTAAGACTTTAAGGGTACAACACAATATACAGTAAAACAAGTAAATTCATGGGATACGGATCTCAGAAAAAAGAAGCTCATACATGAGCATAATCAGAAAAGTTTCCTGGGGAATTTCCAGCTTCACTTACATTTAATACTGAGAGAAACAAGAGGGTGTCAGAATAAAGAAAAAGCCCAAATAAAGGGATAAAAATATGTATTAGACCTAGCATATAATCATCAGTAAGTTTGAAATGTAGAGATTCATTTGTATGCTAGTTAGAGATAAGAAGATAAAATAATAGAAATAGTGATCATTATTTTAGACAAGAATGGGTAAACTTGTTCCAGGTTTGAAATGGAGTGACATAACAAAAAGAAAATCTTGATTAATAAAGAATAATCTAAACACCATGAAAGGAACAACTTGAGAAAACATTCTCTTTTACTTTTGAGAAAATATTCTTAATTTAAGAGTTTAGTAAGATTTTTAAAAAGGAGTAGCTGAAAGAAGAATGTAAAGCATTAACTTCATGAGACATTATTTTAAAGGAATAAATGGAATCCAGAATGTTAAAAACGAATGTGTGCATACATATATTTGTGTGTGTATATATATAAATGTATGGTTAACTGTGCTACTAATCTTGTTAGTTCATCAAAAAGAAGAGTTTGTGCTTTCATTGTTTTATTGTTTGATCATGTTTTTTGTGCCGAAATCTTGTAATCTGAAAAGTACTTTGAAGATAACAATATGCAATATATTAACTAGTGTTAATTTCCTATTATTTTGTTTTGAAATTTTGTATCATCATTTATGTTCTTTTTTTTTGCTTGTTTGTTTGTTTTTGTTTCAAAGAAAAAAATTACAAAAAAAGAATGAGGAGTAAAATTGATATACCTTCCATATTTTAAATTTTATAAACAGGAAAAGTGAAACACTGTCCATTAAAGAAAAGTGAGGTAATATTTCCTTGCCTATAATTTAACTATGTATTTCCGACTTTTAGGGACAGAGCATGTACTTAGTATTAAGTAATTTATTCCACCCATAAACTATGTTGGCTAGTAAATAGGAGCAAAGAAGTATTAATTATCGGTATATGAATGTAAAGTCAACTTGTCCATCGGTAATTTAATAATGTCTTTAATGAGTGCTCATTGAATGCTGGCCACCTGCCAGGTTCATGATAAGTTACTGAACATAAACCACTGAACAATGACCCCGCTAACTCTTCCTAGGAGGGAGCGTAGATGCTAAGGAAACCAGGTGACAGATGAGGAAGTCATTTCCCTTAATTTAGGACAATTAGGGTTAAGTTGATACTGCCATGAAGAGTTATATTTAGCTAACATCAAACTTCCAAGGAGAGTAAATTTGAAATTGACTGGACATGAGGAGGTAATCAAGGGAGCCCCCGTGACAAGTTCTATTAATTCATATGAAATTTCAAGACTCTTCAGAATGATCAGCTCAACACCATAACATTAAGTAAAATAAATCAAACACACAAGCTTAAATATCATACAGTTTCTATTTTATAAGAAACTGAGTATAAATACATTAAAGAGCAAAATAAAATACAGGTAATAGGAAAAAGGGAGACAGAACTTTTGCAAAACAGAAAGGGACCAAGAGATGGAGGGGTAGGGGAAGAATGGAAGTAAAGGGGATATAAAGAGAATTAGGGTAAGTTACATGTGTCTACCACACAATAAATATAACCATTACAGAGTGCAAATATGTACCAGTAAAAAAGATAAAATCAAAACATAAACAAAACAAGAAGAATGATCAGGAAAATGGTAAGTGATAGGGAGACATTACACATCAGTATTATGTGTTTGAAGGAAATAACAGAAACATATGTAAGTGAATTAATTCATTTGATTGAATATCACTGTAAACTTTGTAAAAAACTTAGAGACTATTCAGATTATTGAATCACTTCTATGTAATTATCAAAATTTAAAATAATTGCGTGACTTCATACTACATACAATGGAGGCTGATAGTCTCAGAAAGATACCAATTTAAATCTAATTATTGAAAAGAAATAGGGACTAATCATTCTACTTCATTAGGATGTTTTAAGGATTATTAATGCAGGAGAACCACATAAAAGCAGCAGTTTCCTATTTATGAAATAATTTAGCTAAACTTAACATTGAATAAAGCTGAAAATATATCTGTGAAAATCTAGATCTAATAGACACCAGGATTTTACATAAAAAGTTTGTTTAACTATTGTTTCATTCTATCAAATACACACAAAATCTATAAAGTAGTGAATACATATACCTAATAGTCATTTAGCAAATATTTATTAGTTGAATTGCTGATCAAGACTAATTTTATATGTTATATTGTTAAATCAAAAGGAAGCATCAAATTCTAATGTAGGTGATGAATCGTGAAATATGTATTTTAAATTGACAGAGATCATTAGAGGTGGCATTATAAAGAAATTAGCATAAGCAAAGGAAGGAATTTAGGAAAGATGAGGGAGCAAGTTAAGAGCAAATACTCCAATTAGAGGGAAAGATGTGAAAGTATAATTTAATCATTCTCCAAAGCCTTTGTCCTTTTAAAAATTATAATTCCAAAATAATTAAAATTAAATATACTTAATATTTTAAAATTTGACTTTAGTTCAAATTACTTTGGCTCTCATACAATTTTCTACAATAAAGTTGATCTTCTTAAAATGATCAGGGCTTCACTCTGCCTAGTCTTATATTTTCTTTCTACATTGACTCACCTCCACAGGAAAAAAAATCTATGTATCTTCAGAATTTAATTATATGAATTTAACAAGGAATTAAAAGCTTAATCATTTTAGAATGTAATAATCAGTATGCATTTTCTTAGTTTTATTCATTTTTCTCCTCAACTAATTAACAAAATGACCCTTGAAAATGATATTAAACCATTGAAATAATTTTAGAATCTCTATCAGGCACAATCATACTTCCTGGGATCTTACAGTCTGCATTATATCAAAAGGATAGAGGTCCAGAATTTTAATTGCATCCTTAGAGAAATATTTACATTTCTACCAATGATAAGTAATTTCACATACAGTGTTGAAGTTGTACCACATGTCTTATTCTATGAAAAATACCTAATTACAGAAGTTAATAGAATAGCTTTAGAAATGTTTGCTATGCACCACCTTAACTACAGCTGAAGAAGTCTCATCAAACCATAGTTGGAAATTTATCTTCATATTGATGACATTACATTGTGTAGTTGCAAGTGAAGCAAAAAGAGTTGTATTAATCCTCATAGCATGCATTTGGCTTAATCTGTTTCCTATACTGAGACCCGCTAAAGTCAAGATTAAAAAAAAAAAACATTATAATTTAAAAGTGGTTACACAAGTGACATTTTTCCTGGGAGTCAGTGGAGGACAGTCACTTTATAGCTATTATTTAATGTGTTATAGTTTAAAAATGTACAATTTAACTTTGGAAAAAGTTCCAATTATTTTACATTATTTTTCTTCTCTATATCCCATGGCTGATTCTTTTCCAAGACAGTATCTAATGATAGCATTCTCCAGTTTAAAGGCTGCAAGGTAAAAATATGCACTGAAACTCTTACTGTCATGAGCGCATGGTTTAGAAGAATACTTCATAAAACATACCTGCAGTTAACATCACTATTCTGAAAAATTAGTTGATGTCTTTTCTTGTTAAAATTTTTTGTGATAGTTTTTATTAGAATTGATACAAACATTTCAGTTGATTTTCCAAATTTGCATAGTTCTCTGATATACTTTTCTTACACCTTTGATATATGCTACTACTTATCCATTTCTAAGAACTAGATGACAATTTAATGAATATATGTACTGAAATTACCTATTAATATTACCACTCATGTCTAATGATTTGTATTAATTATCTGTTGAATGGAAAAATAGCAGAATTTGGACATTATCATGCTTATCTTGACTAAATTATTCTTCAATAAGCCCATATGATTCTGGTACATTTCACATGAATTAATTCAATTAATAGTTATTTAATACATGTCTGGCACTTTGTTCAACATTTAAGAATCTAACAAATACATCCTGGGAAAGCTTACACTATAGTGCAGTGCTTTTCAAATTTTTATTTGTGCATAAATCATTGCAGATATTGTTAAAATGTAGATTGACTCAGTAGAACTGAGTTTGAGCTCAATATTCTACTTTTCTAATAAGTTTCCAGGTGACTCCTTTAATACTACTCATTAGCTACACATTAAAAAAAAAAAGACCTGGTAGATGAGACTGATGTTAATCATATAAATTTAAAATTTAAAAAATTACATCAGTGGCAACACGCTACAAAAGGTACTATATAACAGGGAATTTGTCCTGGCAAAATGAAAATGAACACCTCATCCTTGAGAAAGTAAAAAGATGAGTTATCCTTCAAAGAGTATTAATTGTTTTAGAAAAAAAAACAAACGAAAGAACACTCTATGTAGAATAAAGAGAAACTGGAGTTCAGGTTTTCTCATCGATAGTAAAATCATACACACAAATAAACACTCTAACACACTCATACACATTAAGATAACCTGAATGGTCAAATTAGTTGCTTCTCACATTGGATAACTTCTGTAGCATAATCTCAAAATCAGTGATACAAATGAATTATGTAATGCTGCACATCTGGAGACTTCAATCTATCTTACATGAATATTTTTCTTAAGTACTTTCTGGATTTTCTGTCCATTTAAGAGCACAGGTTTAAGTGCTATTTAAAAAACAGAACATTGCCTCCAGTTTCCATCATGGAGACTCGACCAGTAATCAATTCATATCCAGAGGCAGCATCCAGCCCCACCCCTGTGTGCACTCCAGCCTCCATCAGAGAGGCTCCAGGCAGGTAACCAGCTCAGCTCTGGGAGGCAGCAGTGAGCCCTGCCCCTGTGGGCCCTCCAGCTGACACTGGGGAGGCTTTCTGCCACTGGTAGCCAGTGTAGGGTGGGAAAAACAGCAGCCAGCCCCACACTAGTGTGCCAAACAGCCACCATCAGATACTGATCGTCAGTACTGGCCAGGAGAAATGGTCACACTTAGGAAAAATAGTAGCAAATGCGGGAAGTGCCTAGGACCCTGCTGCCTGCTTGTCCAAAAGAACCCAGAAAAATGTCAAGACCAATAAGCAAAAGGCAGTCTCTGGCCTCCAACTCAAGGAGAGCAAGTCCAGGAGATATAAGCATGGAAGAGATTAAGAATCACACACCTGAAGTTTCTAAAATGATGACAACTAAAGTAAAGAAACAACTTCATGAGGCTATAAAAGAAATGAGAACAGAAATACTATCTCAGGTAAAAGAAGAAATGAAAAACATAATAAAAGAATTGCTAAGTACCTCTAAAGAAGGCATAGATTAAAAAAACAGAGGAGCATAGAAAAATGGGGGAAACCTTGAATGAACAGTACACAAAAGATTTTGAATACATAAAAAAGATTCGAAGAGATATCCAGGAAATTAAAAACTCCATTGAAAGTTGGTAAAATCGATTGAAAGAAACTGAAGATTGACTTTCAAACCCTGAAGACAAGTTTCCAGCTTGCAATTGCAGAAGGAAAGATCTCTTAAAAATAGCAAAGAATCAAGAAATAACAATTCAAAGACTGCAAGACAATGAAAAGAAAAATAGCTTAAGAATAATAGATGTCAGTGAAAAAGCAGGAGTCAACACAAATGACATAAAAGTCTATTTACAGAAGCAATAGCAGAAAACTTCCCAAGTTTGGGAAAAGGGCATTACATACAGATAAAAGAGGCATATAGGAATCCAATTAGCCATAACCAAAATAATTCTACACCCAGACATATAATAATTAAGGTCCTAGAAATTCAACACAAGAACAGAATATTAAAAGATGTTAGAGAAAAGAAACAGATCATGTATAAAGGAAACCCCATCAGAATCATAACAGACTTCTCAGCACAAACCACCAAGTCAAGAAGAGCTTGGAGTGAAGTATTTCAAGTCCTGAAAGAAAACAACTTGCAACCCAGATTGTGTACCCTGCAAAACTAACTTTCAAAATTAATGGAGAAGATACTTCCATGACAGCTTGCAATTGCAAAAGGAAAGATCTCTTAAAGACATGACAAAGAATAACAGAAGGAATTCATGACCACCAAACAAATCCTACAAAGAATGCTGAAGGACATTCTAGAGAGATATAAATTTGATCACAGTTCCAGAAGCAGTAGCAGAGGAGATCACCAAGCTGGGCAGACAATTGAATGGAGGAGTGTATTGGGTGATATATTATGTACCCTCAAGTCCTCATACTTTTGATGGGCTGAGTTATTGGTATGTTATTGGCTTGTTGTCTGGTGCAGGGATTGACAATTGTGAGTGCTGCACCTGCCCAGGGGTGGAGCGGACACACAGTGTAAGGGAAGGCGGGTCTTCCTCTTGTGCTTCTGCCCTCTCTCTCATGCATGCGCTCTCTCGCTCTCTTGCCAGCACATCTTGCAGCTTGTTGCTGCCATGAATGGCTGCCCCACCACACCATGCTGCCTTGGAGCCAACTAAGTGTGGACTGAAACTCCCGAGAAACTGTAAGAAATAAACCTTTCCTTCCCTAATTTTGGATGTCAGGTATTTTCTCTCGGCAATGAGTGAAAAGTAACTAAGACAAGGAG
>RJWM01036620.1:0-18040 GCA_004363535.1 Dasyprocta punctata
TGAGGAAGCAAAGTAGCTAAAGGGACAAAGAGGGTGTGCCAGCTATCTTTCAAGGAAAGCTCCAGAGGCTGCCACACATCCTCTGGGCTACTTCCAGGTGCAAAAAATGCCAGGGAAGTATTTTCTCTTACTAGGTGTAAGTCTAGATAAAAAAGAGATTCTGTAAGGAAGGGAAAAACATCTAGTGGAGGAAAGAGGAGTTGCTGCCAGAGACCCAAGGACACAGCCACATATTTTCATGAAGCACCAGCTGAAAATCTTTGGGAAGCTCGTGTCTCAGGACAAGATGTTCTGCCATCATCTCCTTCCTCTGTTCCCTTCACTCAGATAGCCACTTGTTCCTGCCTCAAGGGTAAAGCAGACATCAGAAATCAATGGGTCGGAGGCTCCAACCAGGAGACAACTAGCCTGCCTTCCTGGGGAGTGCGCGACCGGCGCAGACTCAAGGAAGAGAAACATGCACCTCCCGTATGCCTACCGGTGCGCGGGCTAAGAATCAAGGTCAGCAACCCCTCACACACACACTCCCGTAAGCAACCTGCTGGTTCGGAGGTCCGGCTAAATTGACAGCAACTAAGGTACATAAAACAACTAAACGCTAGTATTGTTTCATTGATTTTACAGGCCTGAGGCCGGCAGCCTGAGCATCTCTTTGGAAGATGACAGTAGGCAATGTAGCAAATATGGGGGATTCTCTTCTGTCTTGTCTTCGAGGCCCAATATGGTTCTCATTGTTTTGCTTTATTCTGATTAATTTTTTTTTTGCTTTATTTTGTATTCTGTTTTTATTGCTTTTATTGTGTTTTGATTTTGGTTTAATTTTACTATACCTGTTGGAATGGCCAACTATTCTGAAAATAACAAGATATACTATAGTAGCTATTGTTTTCATAGTATCTTTATCAGTTCTACTGCTTTGTTTTGATTGACTTTGTTCTGTTATGTTTTGTTTGATTTTACTATCTTTAATAAACAAAAAAGTTTTAAAAAAGGAATCAATGGGTCTTTGTCAAGGATTGTGTTGAACCAGGCGCTTCTATTACAGCTGAGCTCAGAAAGACCCAGAACATTTCTGTTTTAAGAAATAGGACCTGAGCGTTAAATCTCTGCCATCATTTGTTTCGAAAAAGCATAGGATTTCTCTCTTACCCCTCCACTCTACCAGTTTTAGGGGAAAGCAAATGGAATCAATAAATCCAAGGCAGTTCTCTTCAGGACAGACTGTGAAGGCTCTGTCTTCTCCTTGGCATTGTCCAGCAAGGCTCTGCCACTAATTGCTTAACTATTATTAGATAACTGTGAAACTGCCTATACCTTACAACTTTTATTAATGTATGATTTGCATGCAATAAAACACATATATTAAATGTGCATTTTGGTGACTTTTGACAAGAATATACTGTTACTTCTTATTTCCAACCAGAGACAGAATATTTCTGACACCTCATAAAGTTCTCTGAGATCAATAGTATTAATCACATCCTTTTTGCTTCATCACTGCTGTCTGAGTTTTATTGCCAGTGGATTCATTTTTTTGTGGTACTAGGGATCAAACCCAGGGCCTCACACATGGTAGGCAAGTGTTCTGTGCCTACAGGTTATCCAGATTACCTCTTTACCTACAGGATATCATTCTTTCCCCTTCAGCTCTGCCAATTTTGTGTCAAGCAAATGGAACCAGCAAATCCAACACAATTCTCTTCAGGACAGGTTTTGAGATAGGGTATTGTTAAATTGCCAACTGGTCTTGAACTTGCAACTTCAAGTCAGCCTCCGGAGTAGTTGGGATTAGAGGCATGTACCACTGTGCAGTATATACTTTTTATTTTCTCGTTATGTCTTTAGTATGTACTTTTAAATGTCTGGCTTTTTTTCACTCAGTAAAACATTTTTGAAATTACTTTATGTTCTCACATGTATCAGTAATTTGTTATTATTTGCTGCTGGGTAGTATCCCATTGTATGAATAACCATAATTTCTTCATTTATTCTTGTGTTCATGAGCAGTTGGATCATTTCCAGTTTGGAGAAAAAAGTTTCTTGTAATAAACTATGATAACAATAAATTAATTATAAATTAATAACAAATTTACTTCTAAAAACATAGTGTACAAGACTGTGTGCAAATAGATGCTGTTATTTTTCCTGGGTATACAACTCAAGACAGACTTATTGGGTATTAAGTCAGAGTATATATTTTTTGAAAACAGCCTTATTGCTTGACATATAATTCACACACCGTATAGTTTAGCAGTCTGAAATATTTAATTCAATAGTTTTTAGTATATTCATTCACAGAACCATGTAACCATCACAGCAATCACTTTAGGACATTTTCATCTCCACAAAAAGAAATTTCTTGTCCTTTCATCCCCCAACTTTCCTGTTCCTTCTTTCTCTGTAGGCAATCTTAGTTTACCTCCTGTTTCCATAAACTTGCCTATGTTAGATACTTCATATAAATTGAATAATGTGCTATGTGGTCCCTTGTGACTGATTTTCTTCACTTTTCATTATGTTCTTAAGGTTCATCCCTGTCGTAGCATTTATCAGCACTGAAGAGTGCACTGTATGGATAGACCACATTCTACTCATCCATCAGTTGATGAACATTCAGTTTATTTCCATTTTTGGCTAAGAGGAATCTTGCTGCTATGAATATTTGTGTACAAGTTTCTGTATACACGTATTTTTCACTCCTTCTGGGTGTAAATCTAATAGTAGAACTGCTGTGTCATATGCTAACTCTATATTTAACCTTTTGAAGAATTGCCAGACTGTTTCCCAAAGGGTAGGTACCACTTTACATTCCTTACAGAAATACATGAGTCTTTCAATTTCTGCAGATCCTTGCCAGTTCTTGTTATTGTCTGTCTTTTTTATTTTAGCAATCCTAGTGGGTCTGAAGTGGTGCCTCGTGATTTTCATTAATATTTTTCTAATGTAAATGCAACAATGATTTTGGGAATCTTCTCTTACTTATTGGCTGTTTGTATATTTTCTTCAGGGAAATGTCTGTTTGAATTGTTTGCCCATTTTGAAGTTTGACTTTTCTTTATCATTGAAGAATCGCTTATGTATTCTAGATACAAATTCATTATCAAACATGCTTTGCATGTATATTCTCCCAACCAATAACTGTCTTTTCACTTTCCTTCCTTCCTTCCTTCCTTCCTTCCTTCCTTCCTTCCTTCCTTCCTTCCTTCCGGCTGGGCTTGAGCTCACTTTGCAGCCCAGGCTGGTCTCGAGCTCACAGCAATCCTCCTGCCTCAGTCTCCCAAGTGCTGGGATTACAAGCATGCACCACCATACCTGGTTTCTTTTCTTTTTTTTTGATACTGTGGTTTTTGTTTTGTTTTTGATTCTGGGGTCTGAACCCAGGATGTTTGCACTAAGCTACATTTCTAGACCTTCTTTATTTTTAATTTTGAGATAGGGTGGTTCTAAATTGCTAAGTTACCCAAGTTGGTCTCCAATTTCTGATCTTCTTGCTTCAGCTTCCCAGAGTCCTGAGATTACAGTCATGCAAAACCACACCCAGCTTCTTTTTGCTTTCTGTTGGTACTTGTTGAAACACCAACGTGTTTAATCTTGATGAAATCCAATTTATGTGTTTTTCTTGGTTAGTTGTGTTTGGGAGTTGAAGCTAAGTCAGGTTTTCTCTTAACTCTTTAAAGAACTTTCAAGAGGTGTCAGAATTTTGTGTGTCTTAGTTTAGAAATATGCCCCAACTCAGACAGTCCTCTTGGCTAAAGTTCAAGGGTGGCAAACTTACAATCTAAATTTTTTTATTTTTATTTTTTATTTTTTAGGATGGATATAGGATTCTTTGAGGAATTTGTGGAAAAAGTTTGTTAGTGAGAAGCAAAAACGAAAACAAGCTCATATTTTTTTTGAAGTTGTGTAATGCTGCAATCAAATGAAAACAGGCTTAGTTTGAGACACGTGTTTATAATTTGAAAACTAGTTGTTCCTCATGGGCTGTTACTGCTTCATAGCACAGTGGCAGAAGTTCTTGGACCCTGCTTCTTTACGTGTAAAATGGAGGCACTGATTTCTACCTCAGCAACCTCACAGGTTACTGTGAGAAGTAAAGGTGAGAATGGATAGAAAAGCATCTATCAGTTTAAAAGCCTGAATAAGTGCAAAGTGGTAGTTGTGTGACAAATTCTCACAGTTTTCCCTTGAGCGACTACAGTGGAACATTGTCTTCATCACTTCGGGTTGCTAGGTATAAAGCCTTTGCCCAGGTAGCTTAAACAACAAACATTTATTTCCCACAATCTGGAGGCTGAGAAATCCCAGGTCACAGTGCTGGCAGATCCAGAGCCTGCGAGGTCTCTCTCCTTGGTTAGAGGAAGGTCTCTTTGTTGCTGTGTCCTCACATGGAGGAGATGAGAGGGAGAAAGAGAGAGCGCATCTCTTTTAAATCTCAACCTATAACCCCATTCATGAAGACTTCATCCTCATAATCTATTCACTTCTCCAAACCTCCAAACATCATTACATTGATGCTTGAGCATATGAATGAGCGCAGGGTTGTGGTGACAAGTCCACAGTAAACATTGTACATTGTCAGGCATGAGTCTAAGCATTTTACATTTGTTAATTCATTAATTTCCTTTATAAATGAATACTGTTGCTATCACTCCCATTTTACAGATAAAAAATTTAAGGCCCAGGCAGGTTTATCTTCTATGGGTCACACGAGTGTATATGGTGTCCCTGAGATTTGGACCTGGGTAGAACTGACTCAAGGATTTGCTGTTACTACTGTGCCATCTGCTTTTCTAAGAAGACACTGCCTTTCCTCTCTTCACTACTTCCTCTTTCCAGCAACCTTCTCCAGCCTGTGTTTTCTCATGGGAGGGTTGCTATGTTCAGACTCTTTGGAGTATTATTCACTAGACACAGCACAAGAAAGCTGAAAATTCTCTTACAATTGTTCCCATTTTTGTCTTCTTGGAACTTTGTAGTGACACTACTGAGTCAAGCACATTGCTTTTCACACATGATTGTCTTCATATTTATGGGACAATCAGAATCATCAACAAGATGAACCAGATGCCAAGAACACCTGCATATGGCTGTCTTTCCCAGGACACTCCATATAGTGTCAAACTGAAGGGGAAAACGCTCTGTGACATCAAGTGCCAAGAAGGGAGAATTCTCCATCCAAGGATTTTGTTATTTACTTGACTCTTTCTGTTCTTAATGCCTGGACAGTTTGACTCCTCTAGTGCCTCCCGCTCTACCTCCCTTAGTGAGAAGCTATGGAAACTGAGTTCAAGACACATCTTGCATGAGTGAGAGGGGACAGGTAGAGATGGACAGAGCAGCATTTCTTTCTCTTTTTTTTTCCACTTAAAAATGGTTAGGGACCAACAATTAACACTTGTAAATTGATCTGAAATAAAATCATCATGGTTGTCTAAAAATTATACATCCCTACTACTGAGGTTTCAGATCATGAAACTGTGGAAATTCTAAACTAAGTAAAACTTAGCAACTCCCAAAACTACTGCATATTCAACTCAAGAAGCACCAACTGAGAAAACCACCTGCACTGCTATCTTTAGCATTTTCTGTGGAACAATTCAAAGCAGAACTCACAGCCCCAAAGACCATATCACTAGGGACTGGCTAGCTCTATCTTTAGCACTGATGAAGACAGATGGGAAATTACCAGTTGTACCTACACAGAACTGAAAACCAGGAACTTCCTATGACTTATGTCACTCAGAAAAAGCAACTCACATCAACCCATCTAGACCAGTTTTCTGATGGTAAACAATAATAGAAAAAGACAAAAATGCTCTAAAGGTTGCTGTTTTGTTTTTACTTTTTAAAAGGATTCAGAGAGAGAGAGAGGAGTTAACTGATTTTAAGAGAGAGGAGTTAACTGATTTTAAGAAATTGTATGCAGAGCTAATTTATGAGTCAAAATAGTTACATGTTGAAAAAGTAGTCATATATTAAAATGCACAACTTATACTATGTTATGCTGTTTTTATATTATTTTTTTCTGTTGTGCATTTTCACGAGTCTAATTCAAATCTGTCATTTATGTTATCATAAAATTAAATTACATTCTTTGGTTTCTTTAGGAGTTCCAAATGTGGCTTCTTATTCAAAGAATTCAATCCTACCATTGCCAAAATGCTTCAGCTTCATTCAAATGAATGAGCTCCTGTAATTAGCAGGGAATCATCTGAAATTAGTAAGCTGAAAGATCTGAGTTGTCATCAAAATGTTTTGTTGGGCAACATGGGAAGAAGACTGCATCATAATCATTTTACAGATCAGCCATTTCAGGAAGTGGAGGGGGGGTAAGCAGTCAATGAAAAAGCACAAAATTTTCCTCTCTATTGACCACGTGTCTGGGCAAATAACTTCCCTGTCTGTGGACTTAGGTTCTCTGCAGACAAAATGCTATGCCTACTTTCAGGTCTTGTTCTTGGCAGCAAACGAAATATGGATGTGAAAATGGTGTCTAAGCCCCCAGGGTCATTCCACTACCACCACTGTTAGCGACTCCTGAGCAGCTGAGTTGTTTTGGAGCAGGAGAAAAGAAGTTTCTGTTTTGTAGTCAGTCCTCAAACAACTGGGAACACTGCTGAAGAGACCCCATATCCATACCCACTTCATCCAACAACTCCTGTGAAAGATTCCTCACAGTCACTGTGGCTTCAGCATAGGCCTCAAAGGATCTCACGCTTCCTCTTCTTACCATGATGACAGCCACGTAGACTCCTGGGAGATGGGACAAGGACACCAAAGGCCATCAACAAGAAACCAGGGGTTTTCATAAGGTTTTATTTGAGCCTATACACCTGTAGGTTTCTATAAAAGGGAGAGTCAGAAATGAAAAGAAGCTCACCTTAGACAATTTTACTGGGATTCCAGCAGAGGGAGACAGGGTTGCATTTTCCCCTGGAAATGCGATTTTATTTCCAAGTAGATGTACAAAAACAGTCTGTCTCTTTCATTTTCCCTTTCCTACCAGATGACAGTAGTCATAATTCTAGTATCTACTGATAGGTGAAGTACATAGCTAACATTCATCACAAATCCAGCTGTGCTTCCCAGATGGATTTGCTTGTTATTGATCACGAGAGCCACGAAACCATTTGGGAGCAGCAGCCTGGGAACGTCCTGTGTTCAGCATACAGACAGAGGTACCATTAGTGGCGGACTCACTCTCCACCCTGTCTTTCTCCTTCGTATTCACAACTGGTATTGATCAATATCTGTCCAATTCCCAGTCCACAAGAAGAGCCCAATTAGTGTAGGGCAGTCCAGGCACATTTCCCTGCTGGTGAATGTAATTAATTGGGAGGTGAATTTGTCATCTTGGTACAGTGAGTCTGAGGGGAAGAGCTTATCTTCCATTCTCCAGAAAAAGATACTTTTCCTCTCTTGCTCACTGGATATAAACAAAGAAACATGCTGCTGTTGGTGAATATACTGCAACCCTGAGGAAAATGGCAAAAGAGGAAAAAGAAGATGTGAAAGAAGGAAGAAAAGAAAGAACCTGTATTTTTTGACACCCTTGAACCACTAAATCAAATAACTCTGTTTCCTGCATTTCTTGTTTTATGAGAGAATACTTTTCTGTTTAAACCAGTTTGAGTCAAGCTTATATTTTGTAAAAACACAAGAGATGTAGCACCTGTATGGAAAAGTGGCCTTCTTTCAGTTTTACTAGGTCTAATCAAAGGTCTTCAGCCTTTAAGCTACCTATTTGTGGGGTAGAGAAAATGATAGCATTAAATGCAGTTGCATAGCACAACTCCTCCAGGACCTGGAATCAGACACTAGGAAAATAGCAATTTAGCAAAGAGAAAAAGAAGACGAGCACTGGGAATCAAGAAAGAGCAAACAGGAATATTAGAAATCACAGAAAAACTGGAAAAACTGAACACCACACATAGAACAGAATGAAATCTAGAAAGATAACCCCAGTCCCAGGGAGGGGACCTGTCTCTGCAAGCACAAAATAAACCTGGAGAGGATCAGCAACCCCCAGAAGAAACAAAAGACCAGCAACTTTTGTCCCCCCCAAAACCCACAGTATTCTAAGATATAAACACAGTGTCGAATTTTACTCAATGTGACTCTTTCCATGTGGTACGCTGGAGTGGGAGCAGAAATCCAGTGAACTGCCTAACACATTTGGGGTGATTAATCAGGAGTTTTTTAGGGAAGGGGTTAATTGTTTAAGACTGAGATACTCTGGGAATTGG
The DNA here is from genome assembly GCA_004363535.1 of Dasyprocta punctata. Taxonomy (NCBI): domain Eukaryota; kingdom Metazoa; phylum Chordata; class Mammalia; order Rodentia; family Dasyproctidae; genus Dasyprocta; species Dasyprocta punctata. The sequence goes on from RJWM01036620.1 coordinate 8,247, forward strand.
AAGTAACAGAACAACTGCACTTTCTGGGACCACCCTACCACAGATTACTAGATGACAAACAGCCACAAGAAACAGTTGCAGAAAGGGAGCAGGCCAGGAACAGACCCACTTAGAAGTCTAAGCAGTGGCAGCTCAGACTGGGAAGGACGTGGTCCTTCTAACCTCACTGGCGTTAGAAGCCAGGCCAATGCTTGTGGTTCTCTGAAGGGGCTGGATCTGATAGTGCTGGCATTAAGTCCAGCAGACAGCATGATACCACTCTCCCATGCCCCTGCTGCTGCCTACACTCAGCGCAAAGCTCAGTGATCCGTTTGGTTTCCCCATCTGCTAATATAATCAGGGATACACCTTGGCTCAGAGGTTCCCATACTCTGGAGTGTATAATAGAGGGGCCTCTGGAGCAAGGGGCCACTTCACAGGCCAACAGACCATGGAACTTGGTGGAAATAGCAGCAATTTAGGGTGCCCAGAGGGGCATGGACCCTGAAAACTGCTAGAGTGAATATAGCTTTAGGGCAGAAACTGAACCCGCAGTGTGGGGCAGGACTCAACACACAACACACACACACACACACACACACGTATGGGTGTTGAAACAAGACAGGTCCTAGTTGTGACTCACCTTCCCCCCTACTTGGTGGATTCCAATTCTGCAAACCATGAAAAAAAATCACTCACCCAACATATGGAGGAAGTTTTTAAAACTCATTTATTTTTTCTTTGTTTTTTTCTCTTTTCCTTTATTTTTCTCTTTTTTCTTTTTATATTATTTTTGTCTAAATCTATTAACTTTCTTTTTTTCTTCAGTTGGATCTTTTGTCTCACTTTTCTGTCTTCCTTTTTATCATTTTTTTCCTTTCAAATTTTACTTCTTTTATTTTCCCTTTCTCCACATCCTCCATTTTTATTACATTAAACTTTATTTTGTTAGATATTTAGTTGACTAAATGCTGTTATTGTTGAACCCTTCTATAATTGGTGATGGGATAACTGTTGCTTTTAGTAGACACTGTACTCAATATCTGGTTTGTCTTTGTGCTTATGATATTTTTGTAGATCTCTTCAGTATTGATAAGTGTGACACAGTTGTAGCTTTTATTAATTCTTATGGTATGTCAACATCTGGTTTATCTCTGACTCTATTATTGCTGATTTTTTGCTAGTGCCAACAGGTGGCATAGTTGTTACTGGTTTTTTTTTTTGTTTTGTTTTTGACCATGGTTGCAATACTGCATATCGTTATCTTCAAAATGGTTGTTTACATTAACAGATATAGACATGTAAAACTGATCTAATCATATGAGTATTAACTCATAGTTGTTACTGTTATTGGCTTTTACTGCATGCTAATTCTGGTCTGTCTTTGTGTCATTAACATTACTGCAGTGTGTTTTCTTCTTTCTGTGTGATGCTGGGGATCAAGCTTCCAGGAGAAGGTTGAACACTAACGAGACCTTCAGATATTATACTACACAGGTTGAAAAGGGGTATAAACACCCAAACATAACAAAACGTAAGGAAACATCACAGGGAGCTAGAGTCTAACTAAAGAGAACTACAGAGTAGGGACAGAGTCTCTCTACCCTGCATCACAAAAACAATAGAAAAATGAGAAAGCAAGGCAAGAAGATGCCTCCAAAAACCCTTGGTCCCTCAAAAGCTGATCTCCAGGTACTGAAGTAGAGGAAATAACAGACAAATAACTAAAAAACCAAAGGGTCAAAATGTTTGAAGAGCTCAAAGAAGAAACACATAAGAAATTCCATAAACTGTTTAGTGAGTTTAAAGAGAATTTTATTAAACAGGTAAAGAATTTTACTGACAAAATGTTTCTCAAGCTTAAAGATAAAACAAATGATATACTAATTGAGTCACATAAGACACCATAAGATATGAGTGACAAGTTTGCTAATGACTTAGAAATTATAAAACTAAAGCAAGAAGAAATTCAATAGAAAGCATGACTGGCAGAGTAGACCAGTATGAGACCAGAGTGTAAAAACTGCAGGCAAGGTGGATACGAAAGATCACACAGTCAGTGATACCCTAACAATGACAAGACAGAAAGCAAGCTGGGTCCAACAAATTCTAGGTGGCTCAAAAAAATAAAATAAAATAAAAAAGGGGCATTATATGAATAAAGGAAAAATAGAAGATAATTCAAAAGGTATACAATATTTATTCACTGAAATCATAGCAGAAAACTTTCCAAATCTAGGGAAATAATTTAATATTCAAGTATAAGATGCATACAGAGCTTCAAAGAGCCATGCTCATAAAAGAACATTTTTACACCATATACGGTAGTAATCAAAATTCCAGAAATTCAACAAAAGGGAATACTGGTAAAGAGAAGCAGCAAGTTACTTTTTCTTTTTGAGACAGGGTCTTGCTGGATAGTTCAGGCTGTCTGTGAACCTACTATGTAGTGCAGGCTGGACTCAAACTCATGGTGATCTTCCTGCCTCAGCCTGCCAGTTGCTGGGATTATGGGTGTACACCACCAGGCCCAGCTAGCAAATTACTTATAAAGGCATGCCAAAGAATTGCAGTGTATTTCTCATCACACCCCTTAAAGACCAGGAGAGCTTGGAGCAAAGCTTTTCAAACTGAAATAGAAAACAGTTGTGAACCTAGATTTCTATTTCTGCAAAATTACCTTCAAAACTGACTTGGAGGAAAAGACTTTCTACAACAAAGCAATTCTAAAGAAATGCATGGGCACTAAACCAACACTCCAGAAAATACTCAAGAAAATCCTAGACAGAGACAGGAAGGTAGGTCACCAGCACCAAAGATCCCTAAGGAAAGTATACATTTAACTGAGACTAATTTTTAAAAAGGGAAATATAAGCAAAAACAAAGAATCAGCACTGGAAAAATAATGCAAAGACAGGATTCAGTAAACACCTTACGATTATAACTCTGAAGGTCAATGGTTTTCACTCCGCGATCAAAATACACAGACTGCAGGGCGTGGTGGTGCACGCCTTTAATCCCAGCATTCGGGAGGCTGAGGTAGGAGAAGTGTTGTGAGTTTGAGACCGGCTTGGGCTACAACGCGAGCGCAAGGCTGGCCTGAGCTACACAGTGCGACCCTGCCAGGAGTTTGGCTCAGTGACTTAAGCGCCTGTCTGGCAGGCACGAGGTTGTGAGTTGAATCTCCGGTGCCACAAAAAAAACAAACAAACAAAAACAAAAACAAAAACAAAAAAAAACCAGACTGGTAGATTGGAGGAAAAAACAAACTTCAGGTGAACCATGGATGGAACCTATTCCCACAGATTGAAGGTGAAACCCAGCTCTGTGGTGTTCAGCCCTGGCCAACTCCATGCCCGTAGATTCTGAACCCTGAGTGTGGCTACCCACCAATTTCAAGCTCACTCTATATTCTGTTTTTCCTTCAACATAAAGCAGCAGAGGTGCTGACAAACTGACCGACCTGATGAGGCCGATGGTCTGGGAGAGAAGGTAAGCCTTGGAGAATCAGCAGCTCCAGGGAGAAATAACAGACTGGGCCAGCAGTGCTAGCCCTGAGAAAAGTCCACAGCTGTTGCAAACTACAAAAACAGTGTGAGGTTTTACTCTGAAGGTAACTTCTTTACAGCAGGTTAGAGTTGGGCAAGAAATTCAGTGCAGCATCTGCCAGAGAGCTTTTAGTCAGGCACCATTTTGAGAATGGGTTAGTTGTTTAAGACTGACTCACAGAACAACTCTACTTCAGGTTTCTAGGGTTACACTCCTACAGTGATGAGTGAGAGACGGTCATGGGAGATAGTCATAGAGAGGGTGTGGGATGGACATAAACCCCCTAAGAAGTTTAAGATTAGGCCAGGAATGATAAGGGCCCCACTTTCAGTGGTGAGGAAACAGATCTGATGAATGTGGGTTTCAGAGGCAGCTGGATCTGAATGTGCTGGCATTAAATGCTTGAACTGTACTTCACTGCCTAAACTCAGCAGAGACCAGTGGTCTGATTACTTTCCCTATCTAGCAACATGAGAAAGGCACATCTTGGCTTGGACAGTTGCCACATTCTGGGATATATGGACAGAGGGGCCTCTGGAGCAGGGAAAGTACCTCACAAACCTACAGGCCATAAAGCTAGGCAGAGAAAAACATGATTTGTTGGATTTAAGACTGTAGGTCCTCAAAATGAAACCACTCATTCAAAAAGACAGAAAGTAAAAATTTTAAGACTTAATTTTTTTTCTATTTGGGGTTTGAAATTTTTCTTTTTCTTTTGCTCTCTGCTTTTTCTTTTTCTCTTGTTTGTTCTTGTCTGTTACTTTTGTCTAATACTATTATTTCCTTTTACTCCTCTATAGAATCCTTTATTTCACTCCCCCCTTCTCATCTTCCATTGATGAATTTTTCAAATTCTACTCTTTTCATTCTCTGCTCACCAACCCACTTTATCCTGAATAGTATGATAATTAAGCTTTATGAATTTTTATATAATTAGTTAACTATGCTATTACTATTGAATACCATTCTATTGTTAGTGGAGGTATAGTTGTTGCAGTTAGTAGATATTTACTGTATGTGAATATTTTGTTTATCTTAGTGTTTATACAGTAATTATAGATCTGTTTTCTATGATTAAAGGTGAAACATTACTGATTCTTCTGTCAATATCTAGTTTGTCTTTAATGCTATTAATGTTGCTGATTTTATTGCTATTGCTGAGATGGCATAGTTGTTGCTGATTTTATTGCTGTTGCCGAGATGGCATAGTTAATTGCTTTTATCTTCATGCCAATATCTGGACTGCCTTTGTGTCATTAATGATACTGTGGCTCATTCCCAAAGAACAGAGTGCTAAACCAAATACAGTTCTGCATCCTATCCCAAGTAAACAGATGTGGTTGGATCTTCAGACAGAGGCAAAGGCCTGCGGTTAGCAATGCCCAGAGTAAATCACTGAAAAATAGACACTAACTAAAGTCGTCTCCATATTAGTAAAAAAACTTCAAATATAATTATCCCACATAACTCTGTACAAATAGAAAACAAACAAAAACAATAGAAACATGATAAGACAAGCAATAAAATGCCTCTCAAAACTCTTAACTCTCCCAAAGCTGATCCATAAGTCATTGAGGGGGAGGAAATCAAAGACCACACAGCTGAATTTTCCAAAACGAAAAAGGAAGACAAAAAAAAAAAAGACTTAATAAACAAAATGACCTGTGAGTTTACAGAAGAGCCTAATAAAAAGCTAGTTGAACTGAACTGAATGAAATGATACAAAACATGAATGACCAGTTCAGCAGTTAAAGTTCACGAAAAGGTACCAAACAAAAATTCAGGGAATTAAAAACTTATTGAAAGCATGAGCAGAAGCAACCAGTGTGAGGACAGAGAGTCAGAACTGAAAATAGGGCTCTTTTCTGCGAGTCACCTTGTTGAGGATGTGGCTCATATTTCTGTGATGTTGTGTTTCACTGACATAGCACTTCATAAATATTTACTATTTATGCTCTGTCCCTGATGGATCTACAGTTCAGAGGGATTGTCTTCAAGTGAGGAATGTAGAAAGTCAAACCATGCCCACAATTACCCCAAATGTTCACGCAGTGTTGCAAATACCATGTATCTCCTAAATGCTGCTCCCATTCCTAGTGCTAGCCTAACGGAGAGAAAAATTAAAGTCATTTAAAATAGCAAGCCATGGGGGTTTAACATACAGAAATATTTAATGCTGCCTTCCTTTTTCTGTTTCTGAAGGGCAGGGTAGGTATGTGTTTTTTCCCCTATAATGATTTGTCATTGCTAGCTCTTCCTTTCTTTGTTACTTTCTTGTTTTTGAGACAGGGTCTCATTAGGTAGTCCAGGCTGGACTTGAACTCACTATGTAGCCCAGGCTGGCCTCAAACTCACATCAATCCTTCTGCCTCAGTCTCAAGTGCTGGGATTATAGGTGTAAGCCACCATGTCTGGCTGCTAGCTCATACTTATAATCTCTAATTAATTTATAGTAGAAGCCACATTTTAAAAACCAGCCAGAACTCCTGAAGGAAAGACCAATAGTAGGAGGTAGGGGTTGACTCACAGGGAGGAAACCAAAGAGCCCAACTTCCTCAGAAAGATTTTGGTGAAGAGTTTGCTCAGAGAATCACTAGATAATTGGTCCCAAGATTCACAAAACATTTATTTGACCATAATTATATGAAATAAAGGACCAAAAAGAAATATAAATTTTCACCCAATCATAAGTAACCTTGTGTTGTAATCACTATAGGATATATGTTCTGATGCACTCCTTATATTATTCTCCAGAGGGCATTCAGAGTATTTTTAAATGTATATCCCACCAGTTGTTTTGGAGAAAAATTGAAGAATATGGTTATTTTTGTTGCTTGTTGGTTTTATTTTTTATTTTTTTAAATTTTATTTTAAATATAGTAAAATCCAACAAAACATAACAGAATAAAGTCAATCAAAACAAAGCAGTGGGACTGGTACAGAACTTCAAAGCAAGATACTAGGAAAACAGTAGCTACTATAGTATATCTTGTTATCTTCACAATAGTTGACCATTCCATCAGGTATAGTAAAATCAAACCAAAAACAAAACAGAATAAAACCAATCAAAACAGAATATGAAATAAAGCCCAAAAAATTAATCAGAATCAAGCAAAACAATGAGAACAATATTGGGCCTCAAAGACAAGACAATGCATACTGTCATCCTCCCAAGAGATGCTCAGACTGCCGGCCCCAGGCCTGCAAAATCAACCAAACAATACAAGTATTTAGTTGCTTTATGCACCTTAGTTGCTATCAACTTAGCTGGCCCTCTGAACCAGTAGGTTGCTTATGGTGGTGGCGGGGGAGGGTTCTTGATTCTCAGCCCATGCACTGGTAGGTGTATGGGAGGCACAGATCTTTCTCTTCCTGGAGTCTGTGCTGGTCGCACCACTCACCAGGAAGGCAGGCTAGTTGTCTTCTGGTTGGCTCCTCCCTGACCCAGTATGGCAGATTCTTGGGAGGCACCTGCTTGTTGGTTTTAAACATAGCCTCACTATGTTGCCCTCACACAACGATGATATTTGTACTGTTCTTAGAAAGAGGATGGTGTATATGAAATAGTAGCCAACCGTTTTAGGCACTGGATAATTACACACTCAGGTTATGTATTACAGAGTTAGTGCCATTGTTAAGCAGAGAGAGAGAGAGAGCCCACACTAAACTACTGGGGTAAGGAGAGCTTATTTCATAGGGGAGGTGAGCTTTCCCTAATGGCTCAGTTTTGGAAATTGGAGCCAGTATGGTATGGTGTTTTTAAAAATTAAATCGACACAAATCAGAAAAAAAATTTAAAACCTTGTTGAAATTCTCCCTAAAATACATTAGTATGTGAAAATCTGAAATTGTTTCCTATATTTTGAAATGCTTCAAAATTAAACTCAGTAAAAGAATATATTTCCTTCCTTGGTAAATAAAAAACAAAGTTTTGGGTATTGTTGTTTTTAAAATTTTGGGTATTTTGGTAGGTTCATTTACTTATTCACACATGGTTTCTCTGGCGTGAAAAACCAAAAGTGTAAATAAGGACCAAAACATATAATAGGTGTTGGGAAATGGGAAGAAAATGTTCAAATGAGAAGCAGGACCAGGGAGGGGAAGGGAGAAAGGAAAGAAAGGACAAGAAAAAAAGAATAGAAGGAAAAAATGGAAACAAAGCTTTTGTAAACAAAGAGGGAAAGAGGGGTTAGAGGGAGGGGAGGAGAATGGGAAAAAAAGAAGAATCAAGATATGTCTTGTAGAGGTACAAACTCCCAATGATGAATATTATCGCTATGTATGTCTAAAATGTACCAATAAAATAAAGTGTTTTAAAAAATAAAGTCATTTACTCATTCATTCACTATTTATTGAACATCTACTAAGGTAAGTAAAGTTCTAAGAAGTGAGAAAAATAGATGCGTATTATTTATTAACATTGTAGTTAGAGAAATCAACAGTGAACAAGTAGTTATAAAGGTTTCATAGGAAAAGAACAAGCTAAACTGACAATGAATAGATACAAAACCTACTTAGATGGGGGGGGGTCAGGGAAGATCTCTGAGATGCAATGCTTTGTTGAGACCTAAAGAGTGAGCAAAGTCAGTCTGCACAGTGGGAGCAGACTCTAGCCAAAGCCAGTACATGCATCCTACTTTATGATGTGGTCATAGAGGCCAGCATGTCTGAAATTTGTAAAGCAGGTCAGTAGGCTAGAACTCTTGGGCAGAAGCTAGTGCTATATTCTTAAGGCAGAATTCCTTCTTCCAAGATTAGAGTTTGATTAAATAACTGAGTACAATGGTCTATCTAGGTTGACAGAATAAACAACAGAAGCAGGAAACTATCACATCTAACACTGTCTGGAGCATAGTGAGATGTGCAAAGAAATAGATAAACTTGGGAAGCTGGACAGAGGTCTTGAAGCTAAGTAAAGAATTTAGATTTCACTCAAAGTGCATTGGAAAACCACAGAAGTGTATCAACATGTAGTAGAAGATTCAGGCATCCTATACCTAAAAACCTGTTTTTCAAAGGGACATGGTGTCAACATGACTGTAGTCCCAGCTAACTGGTAGGCTGAGGAAGAACGATCACTTTTGTCTAGAGTTGGAGACTGATCTGGGCAACATAGTGAGATCATCTTTAAAACAAACACAACAAACAAACAAATAAATAACAAACCATATTCTTCCATTTTCTCCAAAATAATTGATGGGATATAAATTAAAAAATAAATCACTCTGGATGCTCTCTGGGGAATAATACAGGGAGCATACAAGCTAACATTTTGTCAAAAAGGAAGAAAGCACCCCGATAATTCCAACAGGGAGCAGTTGCTGTGAGGAGTTGCTAATTGGAACATAAGGTTAACTGTTAAAAGGGATGGAATAGGACCCTGAGTTGTACAAAAGCGGCAACTGCAGAGAGAATTCCTAGGGTTGAGGGAAGAACCAAGAAGAAACTTGGGAATTTAGGGGAGAACCTGTAAGGTCTGGGACCCAGACTCTGATGAGACTGTGACTCTTATGGGAGCAAGCTGCCCACCACTGCGGCTTACTGGGAGCTTCCTGCTGGGACTACAAGAACCTCACTCATTTTGGGAAGCAGGGACCAACTACATCCTGGGCTCCTTGCTACTCCATTAAAAAAATCAAAACTGTGAGACAAAAATTCTCTTCTCCCTCCCCCAGCCTTGCAGATGATGTCCTACACCCTTCATAGGCAGAATCTGGCACTGTGGTGACTGACTGTCTTAGTTACTTTTTGCTCATTGCTGAGACAAAATACCTGACGCCCAAAATTAGGGAAGGAAAGGTTTATTCTCACAGTTTCTCACAAGTTTCAGCCCATACTTAGTTGGCTCCAAGTCAGCATGGCAGCGGGGCTGCCGTTCATGGTGGCTGCAAGCGGCAAGCACGCTGGTGAGAGAGAGAAGGCAGAAGCCCAGAAGCGGAAGGCCCACCTTCCTTTACATTGTATCTCAGCTCCACCCCTGGGCGGGCGCAGCACTCACATTGCCAATCCCCACACCAGACTCAGCCCCATCAAAAGTATATGAGGACTTGGGGGTACATAGCATACTCAATATACTGACAAAAGGAAAAAATGGTTTACCAAGTCAACTCTAGTATCCCAAAATCAAAAAAGCTTGATGACTGGCAAAGGGGTTAAAGGTGAACTGGAAGTTTGAGTATAGTTTAGAGGCTATTGCAATGGTCAAGGGAAAAGAGTAGTGGCAGTACAACTGGAGAAATAGAGATAACCAGGTTATTTATTGGAAG
>RJWM01036621.1:0-18030 GCA_004363535.1 Dasyprocta punctata
ATACCTGATACCCAAAGTTAAAGAAAGAAAGGTTTAGTTAGTGTATTGGGTATGCTATATCCCCCCAAGTCCTCATATACTTTTGATGGGGCTAAGTCCAGCGCTTGCTTGTCTTTGGTTTGTTGTCTAATACCGGCAATGTGAGTGCTGTACCCACCCAGGGGTGGAGACTACATACAGTGTAAATGAGGCGGGTCTACCTCTTCTGTGCTTCTGCCTATCTCTCTCTCTCTGTCTCTCTCTCTTTCTCTCTCTTTTTCTCTCTCTCGCTCTCTTGCCAGCACACCTTGCTGATTGTGGCCGCCATGAATGGCAGCCCCGCCATGCCATGCTACCTTGGAGCTAACTAACTATGGACTGAAACTCCTGAGACACTGTAAGAAGTAAACCTTTCCTTCTCTAATTTTGGGTGTCAGGTATTTTGTCTCGGCAATGAGCGAAAAGTAACTAAGACAGTTGGCTCACAGTTTGTAGAGGTTTCCGTCCATAATTGGCCAATTCCAAGGCAAGATGGGTGGCAGACATGCATCGCAGAGAAGCAGTTGATGGTGGACAAAAGACAGCAAAACAAGCAAGGGAATGACTGCAACTGTTTCTATCTCTTATGTCTTATTCAGGTTACTTAGGACAGGTAGCACCCACACCTTTAGTCCTAGTGCTCTTGGTCCGAACACTGCTCAGTGAAACAATCACACACTCTAGATTCAGCCACCTTTTAAAAAGCCCCAACTATGACTATTTGAGGCTTTGGGGGGACATTGAAACACAAGCCATAACACAGCTCATGCAACAGCTTTCATGAGTTACAACTCCAAGGCAAGGATTTAAACCCTGTTGGTTCTCAAGTTCTGGGGAATTGTGGGCATCTCTAACCCAAAGTCTCTACTCAGCATTGCCTTAGTGAAAAGTCTCCATGGAGATCCATTCCTGCAGGGTTTCCACATGAATCCAAATTTCCTTGGGGATATCCTTTGAAGTTTAGCTGGAGGAATCTGTGCACCTGTGGAGTTAGCACCGTGTGAATGAAGTTTATGAACTCTGTTCACAAGGTCTGGAATTCTGGGAATTTGGTATGTGGTGTAGGTTTGAAAACCTCCAAAATACCTTCAAGAACAAGTTTTTAGTGTTACTATGAGTAACATATATATGGAGTAACATACACAGTGTACATTATCCTCCTGTTTCAAAAGCCTAGTGATTTTCACTTGATTTATTAAAATAGTTTGCATGCCAGTGGTTAAAATTATCTTTCTCAGAATCAATTGTTATGTACATACTTTATGAAAAACATGAGCTTTATAATTTTTTAAAATAAGAGCACAATCATATTTGTGTGGGGTGTTTTATGAATAAGCTAGGTGTCTTACTGTTTTCTTTAAAGGGCATTAATTCATGTTTTCAGTGATTCATTCAGTAAACCTTTACAGATAGCCTGTTTTATTTCGGAACATATTTAAAATTCATGACTTGCCATACAAATGAAAGTTAATCTGTAAGCTAAGAGTAAAATCTGGCATTTGAGCATTTTTTTCAAAATTGTCTTGCTTCACTTCTAAGTAGATGAAATAATAGAGGAAAGTGCAACAGAGTAAAAAGAAAACCCACAAATTGGGAAAAAAATCTTAGCCAACTGTCTCTCAGACATAGGGCTTCTATCTAAAACATATAAAGAATTTAAAAAATGAGACCCAAAATTCAAGACCCGATTCAAAAATGGACATCTGAGATGAATGCACAATTCTCAGATGAAGAAATACAAATGGCAAACAAATATATATATATATATATAAAAATGTTTGGCATCATTGCTCATTCAAGAAATGCAGGTTAAAACAACACTGAGATTCCACCTCATTCCAGAAACAATGTCTATGAAGAAATCAACCAGTAACAAATGCTGGAGGGGCTGTGGGGCAAAAGGAACTTCTCCACTGTTGTTGGGAATGTAGGCTGAAGCAACCTCTGTGGAAATCAGTGTGGAGATTCCTCAAAAAACTAGGATTAGAGGTTCCATTTGGCTCAGTTATTTCTCTTCTGGGTATCTTCCTAGAAGAATTAAAAGTACCATACCACAACGATGTATGTGCACATGTGTTTATAACAGCATGATTTGTAATAGGTAAATCTTGGAAACAACCCAAATGCCCATCAACTGAGGAATGGATAAAAAAGATGTGGTATTTTTGCATGATGGAGTACTACTCAGCTATTAAGAAAGATAAATTCAAAGCTTTTATAGGTAAATGGATACAACTAGAAAACATACTCATAAGTAAAATATATCAGACTTGCATGTGTAAACACCATATTGTCTCCCTATTGTAAAAAACTGAAATAGTAAGTAAGATTCTGAATTTGCTGTAGATATTGTGAAAGGGAAAGAAACTGCTCAAAGGGAAAGAACTGGAATGGGGAAAAAGAGAAAAGAAGGAAGGGAAAAAAAATATATATATATATACATATATACATATAGATACATACATGTATCTCTATCCACAAGATAGCTAAGATAATTACACTACTATTCCTAACAGTTGATGGAAAGAAAATGTGAGTGCTTATAATGTTTGATCTGTTTTACATGCCTGAATCTGGTAATCTGAGCAACTATTTCAAAGATAACAGTATGTAATAGTGACCATTGTTAATTTCCTATCATCTTTTTTGAAATCCTATATCATTTTTTGTTTTATTTTTAGTGTTTTGTTTTCTTTTAATATCCTTAAAATAAAAAAAGAAAATGCATAAAAAATTTTAATGTCTTGGTAATTTTGTCTTAGCCTATCAATGAAGCCGTAGCTGTTGTCTTAGTGGAATGTTAGCACACAATGCTTTAATTTGTAAAAATTCCCAACAAAATTCCATTAGCTCTTAGTGATAACACTACATTATACAAAATCCAGTATGTTGAGAATATTATCTGAAAGAGATTTTTCTATGAGTATTTCCATTCCCTTAATATAGCCCATTTCTATGTTAACTAACATAAAAGGAATGTCTCTGAATTTGCTCATGAGCATCAAGTCTTTATCTTTTGTTACTGCTGAATTAATTTGGTTTACATTCCTTATTTTTTCATATTCATTCATTATTTAGTTCAACACATTTATGTGCATATGCTGCACATAATAATTTGATATGCTGCTTCATATGAAAATGTAACTTTCAATAAAGTACTCTTTCAAAATTTATTTTCCCATGAGATACTATTAGGATTTCTGCTACCTAAATAAAAAATAAAAGTAAGGAAATAAAAATATAATATTTGATTTGAATCAGTCATACAAACACAAAGGTAAGCAAGCTTTTATTGAAAAAAGTATTTGATGAAAATGTACATATTTTTCTGAGGAGAGGTATTTTAGATGAGCTTTAAAAGTTAGGATGTAGTCAACTGCTAGCTTCAGTAACTGGAAAAAAAAGGTAGACAGACAAATTTGTCATTTCAGGGTAAGATGGATCTGTATATATTTCAGGAATGAGCAGGAAGCCTTTATGGATAGATCAGAAGGATCATGTAGGATACTTTATACCTTGTCAGAGGTTTAAATTTATCCTAATTAGGTTGGAAAACTGTACTTTTTTTTGGCTGCTAAACAGTTACAGTATATAATGTATTAGAAAGTTGAACCTGACTACTTTGTGCATGGTATGCTGTAGAGGTAAGATTGAAAGTGAGGAACCAGTTATTTGGTGGTTGCAATACTGTAAGAGAAAGAATATATACATAGTTGTTCTTCGTCATGAGTTGACCTTCCGTTATGAAATGATATGCTATATTTTCAAACACCAGAGATCAAATGCAAGATCACCTGATCTCATAGACACAGTTTATGAGGCACTGAAACACTGAAAGATAGTGCAACAAGTATCTACTCTATTGGTGCTTTTAAAAATTATTTAATGATTATTCTTCTTTTTCATACACTAGCCTCATAATTTTAAATTTTGTATAAGTTTTGTATGATTCAATGTTTATTGCATTATAAGTAAGCCAGAAATTTATTTTTTCTAGATCTAACACTAAGTGATATCTGCACTAATATAGTAAAACTTGCCATGAAATAAGTTGCAGCATTAATAAAATATAAAATATTTTCAAAAGTATGTATATAAAAGTAAATATATTTTACAGCAGCATTTTGAAATGGACTAAATTCTATTTTCTATTCTTTATTTTACTAAAATCATGTATATACTACAAGTACTTGAGAACATTTTTCTTCATTAAAGCAATCATGTCTAAAATTGAGTTGAAATATTGTTAGAATTCATTGCTTTCCAAATTTCTTCAGAAAATGGAGTAAATTTGGATGAGAAATGCTAGATTAACACTGAAATAATGACTATGAGATACATTTATTTGTATGTGCTCATGATTGCATTATAAAATTATTTAATTGTTTATCTTACGTAGTTACTTGTTTTAAAACTCCAGATGTGTTGTCACTACAAGGTAAATAATGTGACTATAATTAGCCTTCAACCTTTGATGTTTCTGTTTACTTCTCTTGTATGTTTTAAATATACAGACAATTAGAATTTAATAATATTTTACAAATTAAAAATAATTTTTGAATTAATGAAAAATTAGATCTTTACTTTGGCTGCATTTCCAAATAGAAAATATTGCTTAGGTAAATTTCCCAGTGCTTTAACCTTTTCTTAGGAGAAGTATTATAAATTTTTATAGTCTAATTCAAAATCTTGACTTAAATTTTTAAAATACTTTTCCAAATGAGTAAAATTTAATGTTTACATTCTGATCACTTGTTAGCATTCATGAGTTATGAACCACGTTCAGTTTTTTGCTCAGTTAAGTTTTAAAGGAGATTACTTTTTATTTTGCAGATTGTTGCCTTGCGTGAGCAAAATGTTCATATTCAAAGAAAAATGGTATCAAGTGAGGGATCCACAGAGTCTGAACATCTTGAAGGGATGGAACCTGGCCAGAAAGTCCATGAAAAGGTATAATGTATGTGATGTACATTTACACAGAAGTGTTTATTTTCTATATCATTCTACAGGAATATGAAGTATAAAACACAAGTAATGGACATTATTTAATATTCACTGAAAGTTGCATGATGATTTGCCTTCTCATTTATTACTCAATCTGATGCTCTTAAAAATTGTATGTGTATATGTGCTACATATATATGTGTATATACATATTCAAATATTTCATTACTTTTAATTTTACTATTTTAAAATAATTCAATTGCTTATAATTTATGTGTAAACATAATTGATAAGTGAAATGTATAAATTAAAGGACAGGTGTTCACATATACACAGGATTATTTTAAAAGCAATGACAGCACTTGAATTACTAGGTATATTAAGTAATAGTTTGTACAATTGGTGAGCAATCTATTTTTTAATCTCTGCAAAAGTTTTCATAATATTTTATTTGTCTAATTACTTGCTCTGAACAGGAAACCCCGGCAACACTTCTGCTAATGTCAGAATACATAATTGTATGTATATATATTTTCTTTCTCTGTCTCTCACATACTTTTAGAATGGAATAATTCTCCTTTCAGGTGAGGCTTAGGCACAAGCAAAGGAAAAAAGCAAATCAGCAATCCGTCAGTCCAGTAGCAAAATACTTTTCTTTTAAATAGCTTATTTCCAGCATAAAGAGGAAGAATATTGGTAGCTCCAGAATTAGATGAAAATTACTTATATATTTGCATATCCTATGCTTGAAACTCAGGAAAGTCTCCTGAGTTTGGCTGTAATAAATTCTAATTTAGGATAGTTAAGCTCTTTAGTCATTAATACCACATGAATCAGGTAGCTAAATTGGTGTAATTATAAATGTCAAGAAGTTCTAAAACCTAAAGTTTAAGAAGCGAGCAACTGGATGACAAAGTAAATAGCATCAGACTTCTTAATAGAAAATAAATTAAGCATATCCTCACATATGTGGCTAAAACTAAAGGAAGGGCTTCCAATGTTCTTCTCTTCAAGAGTAAGTACAAACCAAGAAAACCAGACTAATTTCCAGAGATAGTCTTCAATTTTGGTGACTGAGAAATGAGTAGATTTTCTCTTAAAAGTTCAGAATTTTATCTTTTATGTATTTTATAAAAATTCTAAGCTGTTTAGAATACTATTTTATAAACAGATTCAATAATCTGTATCTGAGATTAGAAAGAATTCAATACGCTATCATTTATGTATTTTATAAAAATTTTAAGCTTTGTTAAAAATGAAATACAATTTTATAGACAGATGTAAAATGCTGTATATGAGAAAGAATAAACATTATTTCTCTGTCCTTCAACTGAATAAACTGATATTATTTCAGTTACCATAATAGCAACTTCTTAAGTACTATGCATTGACAATCTGAACACAATTCATGAAACCAACATGAAGTTTTAATTTTTTGGTAGACTTAAATTTTATCATTAGTAGTAGACTACTACAATATTCCTCTCCAACACAGAATTATAGAATCATACTTGTTTTGTTTTGTAAGTGGACTTCATTATGTATTTTTTGGTAGACACCTACAAAAGTTTGTTTTCTGTAATAATGTTACGTTTGTATTACTCCAGTCAAAAACTGAAGAAATGAGCTTTTTTTAAGTATAAAGATTTTGAAATCTTATCTATCCTTCAATAAACTATTTGATGCTTCAAGCATTCTTCCAGTATTCCAGGGCAGTGGGGTGACTTGTGTATGTGTTTTATCCCAAATACTTTCATACACCATCTCACAATGTTTTGTTTAATAACAGGCAGCATACAGGGTAGTATATGCACTACCAATATGTGTAGTTTGCTATATATTCTAACTTTGTATAATTACGCTCTATTTGTTCATATGACAGTGATATCTAATGCTTAATTGCTTGTAACATTTCTTTATCACTTATCATTAAGCATCACTACATTATTCCTCAGGTTGTAACCCCTAATATATCCAAACAAAATAGAAAGTAAGACAGTTTCTTTCATATTAAGTTTCAGATTTTATTCACAAGATGAACATTGCTATATACTTGGTACTTTACTAGACATAACACATACTGGTATAGACTTGGAAGACTTTGTGTCATTGATAACCTCAAGTGTTTATCATTAACTTTCTTTGTATTCTAGAATTTGATGAAGTTATTTCAACCAATGTAAAAGATAAATTCTGTGCTACTGCTAACTCACTCATTCTTTGTGAGGGTATAACTAAAGAATTTTAAATAGTTCTGATTATTGACATTCATTAGTTTTTTTCAGTTTTTCAGTATTCTAGAAGGGTTTATAAGTGCTTTGGAGTAATTACGCACCATTTTTGTTTATGATTTCTTGCCCATGTCTTCTATTTAAATCCACTTTTTGGCTTTGTGAGAAAATACATGACAGAAATCAACTCGAAGGATAAAGGATTTATGTTGGGTCACAGTTTCAGAAGTTTCAGCTCCTTATTACTGGGCAATTAAGCTTTGGGTCTGTGGTGAGGCAGAAGGTCATGGTAAGGAGCATGTGACAGAACAGAGCTGCTGCCAGCATGGTGGCCCAGAAACAAAAAGAGGGGGAAAGCAGAGCAGGACAAAATATGCCACTGAATGTCATACCCCCAGGACCTAACTTCCTCCAAACAGGCTTCATCACCTAATGTTTCCACCACCTAACAACAGCCTATCAAGTTATAAATCCATGGATGAATTTATCCATTGATGTGGTCAGAGCCCTCATGATCCAATCACCTCCCAAAGTCCCACCTGTGAGTACTGCCGCACTGGAGACAAAGCATTATACATATAAGTTTTGGAGGGACACTGAAAATCTAATAACAGCTTCCATGTGAACCTAAAATATAATAAAATATGTCATATATATTTATTTTGAATATAAAGATAAAGAAACATTTCAATTTATATTAGACCTGTTATTGACTTCTCAGGATGATTAAAAAAATTGCTGATACTATAGTGTACCACATTTTTACCCGATAATTCTTAATAAAATGTAAAATAGTATCTTATTGTTTTTATCATGTTTAAATAGATGCTACTAACTTAAACACATAATATTATAAAATGCCTTTTAAAAATTATCTTCTATGACATAATCATTTGAGGTATAACAATACCATTGAATAATAAATTCTCATAAGATTTAAAACCTGACAAATTTTATTGAGAATTTTTAGAAAGTACATTTAAACAGAAAGAAAAGTTATTTAGAGGAATATTCATGTAACAGAACTTTTCAGTATAGGATAACTGTAGCATTTGTGTGTAAATTGTAAAGAGATCAATTGGAAGTAAACACACAACTATTGTTAGATACTAATGGAACTATGAGGAAGTGACTTGTAATTCTAGTAACTAGGATCAAACTTCGTTTTGGGCAGTAAATTACACATTCAGATTAGATTAGTAGGCAACAAGGGAGTTTTTATGTCAGTGACTTGAGAACTCTGTTGACAAAATAGTTGACAAAAATAGTCTCAGAAAAACATACTCTTGAATAAGCCTTATTACTCATGAAGAAGTCCCATAATTGTTACCAACATTTTGAAACAACAAAAAAGAAAGAAGATAAAAATAGGACTAAGCTTCACTGAAGCAAGGTTAAATGTTTCTGTGTAGCCTTAAGTTTACTCAACTATTCTAGAAGGACATAGACATTCACATGAAAATAACAGAGCACCAGTTTTTTTCTTGTTCAGAACTGGACTCAATAACATTTTTCCTACTGCTTTCTAGAGAGGTGCTAATTTTTAAATGTTTTAAATAAGCATATTGCTCTTAGTGATAATGATGTTCGTAAATGGTATCTACTGTGTTTCCAGTTTTCTTTTCCAGCTGTGAATATTTTCTAAGTGACACAGGTCAATAGAATGCTAGACAGTGCTAGAAATTCAGGAGAGTTAGCCTCTGTAATAAATTTAGTAAGACTCTACATTAAGAAATACACACCCCCAGGGTAATATTACAAAATGTGATGAATTACATGTAAA
This sequence comes from Dasyprocta punctata, assembly GCA_004363535.1. NCBI lineage: Eukaryota > Metazoa > Chordata > Mammalia > Rodentia > Dasyproctidae > Dasyprocta > Dasyprocta punctata. The sequence continues at coordinate 8,977 of RJWM01036621.1, forward strand.
AATAGTATCAGAGTATAAAAGATATATTATCAGATATTGGAGTTTAATGAAAGAAAGAAGTCAACCACATAGAAAAGCTTAAAGCATTTTTGAAGCAAAAGAAACACCAAGTGCAAACGTGCTGAGGGTAGCAAAGTATTTCTTTCTTATATTCTAGAAAAGAAAGAATGACAAGATTGCTTGAGTCTAAAGGGGCAGCAGAGGAATTAAACATTGCATAGGTACTAGATAATTCACGTTCTTGTAGGGTCTGGTAATGAATTCAATTTCATTTTGTGTAAAGTGGAAAAACACAGAAAGTTTTAGGCAAGTAAGCATGTAAAGTATATTCTTTTTATACAGTTATTTGCAATACACTTATATATGCTTGTCATTGTTTACACATCAGGTTTCTGTTTTGTTAATCTTGCAGATGATGATTTTGGGTTGAAATGAACTATTTGTTGGGACCGAATTGTCTCACATTTAGATGGTATTGTGCTGTCGTGTCCCTTCTTGCCAAAGAATACCTTATTGTTGGTTTTTATTCTTTCATAATTACATTTGTTTTCTAGAGTTATTTATTCTACAGTTAGTTATTTATATAATTCTTTTATTCTGTTCAAACTATGCCTTTAAAAAGAATTTCTTTCATTTTATCCCCACGATTCTCCTAGATTTTTTTTAAGCTCTGAACAGACCCTCCAAAGAACTGACTTTGGGTACTTTTTGTTTTCATCTCGGGTATGGTTCTTCAACCAGGACAAGAGCGGCACATGCTTCATGCCCACAATTTAATGAACTTTGTTGTGTTTCTCCTTGTTCTTCTCTTTATGATAAGGAGTTCACTGGTCTAAGGGACAGGGAACCCCCCTGAATAATAGTTCCACTCTTTCTTCACATCCCAAGTAACTGAAGTTCAGATTTTCTGAACTTCAGATCGGAATCAGTTCCAAAGTCTGTGTGTGCTTTTCCCCAAGAACAACCATGGCCTGCTTATACCTTAGTGCACCCACTTCTGGTTCTAAGGAGTGGCCAGAACATTCCTGATTGCTGGGGTTGTGGAAAGTTTGAAAGCCATGGTTGGAGTGCCCTCATGTAAAGGCAAAGCAGAAGATTGCCCTGGAAGGAGCTGAAGGTGAGAAGGGACAGAAATTGCCTATAGTGCAGAAGTCATAGCTGGATGATTCATTTCTGTGGTGGAACTGCTGGAAGGTTGAGAATTATTAATTACAACTATTAATAAGAATGTGGTCTAAAAGTCAATAAAACTATTTTCATAAAAAACAATAGAGTATATTATATTTGACAGTTTGTTAGATTGATTTGTAATTATTAGACATTCAGACATATGGTATGTGAATCTCTCTTTGTTCCTTCACCTTATGCCTCATAAATACATGAACTCACCTGTCTGACTTCAGTATAAGCAATACAATTTAAGCTAGATGTGGTGGTGCATGCCTGTGTCCCCAGCACTGAGAGGCTGAGGCAGATGGGTTCCAAGTGGAAATCTAAATTCATGACTTCTTGTGATCCTGTCTCAAAAAGAAAAAAAATTAAAAAGGACCAGGAATGTAACTCAATGTTAAAGTCCTAGGCTCAATTCCCAGTATCAAAAAACAAAACAAACAAAAAAAGCAATGCATATGTCAAATCTTTGTGTACATTTGTATCCATGTGTATGCAAAATTGAAATAAAATGTTCATAAAATAGTTATATTTAACTATTAGCAATAGATTTTGATATTTCTCATGTATTACTGACTAAGGGATATTTTAGCTTTTTGCAGAGCTAAGAGTGGAGGTAGCTGCGGATTTCAGCGACCAACACCACGTGAGACACTGAGACGCATATTTGGCACGGCACCTGAGCACCTTCCCAAACTTTTCTCACTTCTCAGGCCTATTTACTTACCATTTCCACTTTAAACTTAACTACTCTGAGTAGATCCAGCTGAATTCTCCCCACTTAGGTTTTTTTTTATTATCACATGATAATTGCAGATTTATGAACTACAGCGTGATACTTAGGCACATGTAAACAGAGTAATGATCAAATCAGTATAATTAATGTATCTATCACCTTACACATTTCTCATTTGTTAATGATGAGCACGTTTAAAATTCTCTCTTCTAGCTATGTTGAAATATACTCAGTTGTTAACAGTAGTCATCCTACTGTGCAATAATACACCAGAATTTATTCTATCCAACTGTAGAATTATGGTACTTGAACAATTTCTTCCCACCTCCCTGCTTTCACCTTCCATCTCCAGTCTCTGGGAATGGCTTTTCTACTCTAAACTTCTATGAAATTCATTTTTCATATCCCACCTAAGCTTTTTGTATGCATTACTCAATACATGTCAGCCACTGTCAGCGATGATTCTTCCAATAATTTAGTCTTACACTGATGCATTATTGATTTCCTCTATCAGAGGCATTGATGATTGATACTATTCACAAAAATCTGGGTAGAACTAACAGAAAACCTTTCAAAGACTCCAGATATTCTGCTTTATTTCTTAATAAGACACAATAGAAAAATGTGTATTTCTAAGTTCTTCTTCAATTGAATATTCAAGCAGTGAAATCCTAAAGAAGGATGGGCTAATGAATCTGTCTTCTCGGAAAGAAAACATTCAAATATAGCCCTAGATACATGAGCTTAAAGGGAATTGATAAGCTAGGAAAAAACTCGAATGAGGTGAAGTTAGGTTGTTCTGCGGTTCATCCCTATATAATAATTTTTCATATCGTCAAGCTTCAAGTGGAGAAAACAGCATGCAAAGCTTCAGCAATGCTGTTTATCAGCCATTCAGTAGCCCACACCAAGGCAAATATTCTACAGGGTATACCTTCCTGATTCTAACACTTTGAAGACTGGCAAATAATTCCTCAAACCTCTCTGGAAATTTTACTAACAAAGAGCTATAAGTCAATAAGGTCAGAATAAGGAAGTAGGATAAATACCTGTACAAATTTTGAAAAGTGCCTTTCTGTAAGTCTTTTCACTTGATCCCTGAGGTGTTTGCAGAGCAAAAATTGCTGGATCAAAGTAATACAACTTTGTGAGCATAAGGAGCTGAGGTAAATAGGTAACAACTGTGCAAAGATTAAAAATGACCTGTGGTTGAAAAAAGGCAGTATATAAACTACTGGATTTCATGGATTTTCAAATATGTGTACTTACTTTAAATAAAATATTAACCTGTCCATTTATTTTAGAAGATGAAAGAACTTATTTTACTAAGCTTGAAGCTTTAAAATTTTGCCAAAAAATAAACGTAAGAAAAAGAACTTTTTTTATATCATTTGAATGTCTTTAGCTATCATGTGACTAAATATATTTCTTACTATTCTTTTGTCATCAATGTTTTCTTTATCTGCTCTAATCATATACAAAATACTGCCAACTTAGAAAAAAGAAAGAAGATATCTTAGCTCCATATCAATCATCCTCTATCGATCGATTGATCTATCTATCTATCTATATATTGTTCCTCTTTGCAAGAAAACTTTCTTCAAGGGTTGTCTCCAATTGCTTTCTTTCCATTTTTTTGAAACCCCTTCAAATACAGCCTTTGCCATACCACTGTATAGAAACTACTGTCACAGTCATTACTAAATGTATACTGATAAATACAATAGCTTATTGTCAGTCCTTGGGGTTAATTACTTGACCACTCTTTCCTCCACAAAGCACTTTCTGCACTGGCCTTCAGGGAAACTACACTATCTTTCTCTTACCTTACCATAGGCTCTGTCTGCTTCCTTCCTTGGATGATGAGCTCCTTCCTGCCTCAATATTGAAAAGTTCCAGGGTTCTGTCCTTTTCACTCTTTAAGTCTCTCAAGTCGTTTCAATCAGTCTCCTAGCTTTAAATAACATTCCTATGCCAGTGACTAACAAATGTGTGCCTCTAGCTTAGATTCTAAAACTAAATATGTTTGCGAATTTGCCTGTTGAATATCTCCAATGATCTGTCTAAAAGACATTACACACTTAAAATGTCAAAAACTCGCATATATCCCCCAAAACCTTACCTGTCTTCTATCTCCAGTGATAGAAAGGAAATTTCTCAAGCTAAAGAATGTAAACTCAACATCACATTTTCCTTATCTCTCACCACACATCAAAGTATAAAGAAATTCTATTTCCTCTACTTTTACAACATACTGAGAATCTGACCATTTCTCACTATTTCGAATCACTACTCCGGTCTCAACCACTGTGACTTCTCACATGAATTCCAATCACCTGTTACAAGGACTCTTTCCTTCTGTCATGGGTTCTCTATATTTCAAAACAGCATGAATCAGCGTTATGCTTTAAGACATACATCTATACTTGTCAATTATCAAAAAGGGCCTGATTGTAACCCAGTGCAAAAACCCTGGGTTCAGTGGCCCCAAAAGAAAGTCCAAGAGCATAGAAAATTCTCAGAACTAATAGGTATGCTGGATGCCAAATTAATATTTATAAATTAATAGTATCTTTATATGCCATTAATTTATTAGTAAAAATATGAAGAAGATACAGTAATTACAATGGCAACAAACAGTACGTGCCAATAAATGTTTCCCATTACAATAGGCTTTATATACTTGGCTTTCCTTTTCTTCTGAGTTTATCTCCCACTCTACCCCAACCATACTGACTTCCTGTGGACTTACAATTTGAAGGTCCTCTTAGAAGTCTGAATGGCTAACTTGCCCACTTTCATTAAGTCTTTATTCAAATGTCAAAACATTGTAACAGTAACATATTCTAACATAGCATATGATTTATTTATAATGTCTGCTATTATTTTCTTTCAAGCCAGATAGACAATATTATTCAAGAGTGTTAAGGCCTTCATTTTATATCTGATCAGATTCAGCTGCCCAGAATAGTTCCTGAAACATGCTAAGCATTTAAATAAATGTATGTTCAATTGATAAATAGGTGAATATTACGTTGTTTTAACTCTTGCAGCTTTATAATGATTCTTGGATTCATTATAATATCAGTTTCTCAAATGGCATTTTAAACCATACTGGGACTTTTATTGAAATGCCTTATATTAAGGGATTATTTTAAGGATAATGCTCACCTCTATAGCATACTATTTTACCATTTGTATGCATGGGTAATGTCTCTATTTATTTCTATCTTGATTGGTATACCTCAATAAAATTGTTTAACTCTTTCCATAAGGATCTTACAGATCATTAGATTAATGTATTGACATGTATAGTTTGTTACTAGTGTGTTTGTTGTACCTTTTTCATATTTTTACTAATAAATTAATACTGGCATATAATAATGATATTATTTTTTAATATTGATGTGCATACAGCATACTTGCTAACTTATTAATTCTAAGAGATTCTTATGCTCTTTGACTTTGTCTATATGGCAGGTGCTGAACCCAAGGTCTTGGTACTGAGTTATATCCAAAACACTTTTTTGTCTTTTATTTCAAGTAGGGTCTTGTTACTTCACTAAGTTGCCAAGACAGAGTTCAAACTTTCGATCCTCCTACCTCAGCCTCCCAGAGTGCTGGGATTACATTACACTTTGCTACTTTTGGACTTTTCTAAGTAATTAACAAATAAGGAGGCTGTCTCCACCTTTCCTTTTCTATTCTATTTATTTTTCCTATCCACTGGTTAATACTTTAATACAGTGTTAAATGGCATGGATTAGAATAGTGTACTTGACTCTATAAAGTCAAGCTTCATATCCTCCTGCTACGTAAAGTTTCTAAAAATCTATGTTTCAACGATAATGTTACTAACTGGTAGACAGTTTTTCATCATATTTGGACTTCTTTTAAAAACTTGTTTTTATCAGAATAAGATATACTCATCTCTTAATTTATTTCATTGACCAGTATTCTGGTAGTAAATTGTATTCCTTTTTCAAGAGATAAGCACTTTTACTGTTATTTTTTAAACATATATACATTTCTGCCATAGAAATAAAATTTTAAAATATAGAAAATAAACTTTCTTGTGCTTGATTCATCTTAATAATTTCTGTATCTACCACTAATCTTTCCCATATATAATTTTTATGACCTGATTGAAATGCCAATAAATTGAGGTCTCTTTTCACCATTTAACTAAAACATAAGGGAGTCCAAGTATCCTAAATAACAGTAAATCTAGTAGAATTCTCTTGTGGTCGCTCAAACTCTGCTTGAATTATTTAAGAAGCCTGAATTCTTAAGCACATGGATAAGGTTAGTACTTCTGCAAACAATTCATGAAGAGAACTGAAAAATGTGATTAACAGCAAGTAAGCAACCATTTTTACAGCTACTTTTTTCATCTTTCAAGTCCTCAAAGTATCATTTTTGAGAGTACAGATAGGTGTCCTTTCAAATGCCATCCATACAACATTGCAATAACCCACTAACAGTCAGAGCAGGTAAAATTATCTCATAGCACTCACTGCCCTGGTTTTACAACATGAGCAGCAACGATGCCTATCAGAGTGGTTTGGTGGGAAAGTATTCTCATTCTCTAAGTAGACTGACTGCACATACCAACATCCCTAACCAGGGCTGCTGGGCTCAGATCTCGGTCTGTAACTTCTGTTTCCTAGTGGAATGTTCTTGTGAACTCTTGGAGATCCTTGTGATGCAATACATTGTCTTAGTCTATCAGAAAATAAAATTGAGTTTCACAATTGAAAGAGGACCATTCTTAACTTTTCTGTCTCCCTGGAGGTTTCCTGGTAATTATGTCTAATTAAGCCCTTCTTCTTAATAGTAAGATAATGTACAAGAGACACTTTTTTGAAAGTTTTATTAAATATTATCCCTCTAGGTGTACATGCCTACTTGGCTTATATATCCATATCTAAATGAACTATTTTGTGATTTACTCAGGAAGAAAGATTCATGTCAGTGTTACTTCTTTATCTTGGAGAAGAACAAAGAAACATTTGAAGACCTTTTAGTGATGACTTCATCCTACTAAATGAAGAGATAATAAATTAAAATGTCACTATACACACTTTACCTCACCGCTTCAAACTATGCAGATTGTTTAAGAATTATGTAGATGAAATTTTTTGTTCCCATATGGACCAGCAAGCTTATTTATATCATGCTGTAATGTGAAGCATAGATATCTTCAACATTCTGCAAATTGGTAACACTGATCATGAGAACACTGAACTGAAATTTTTTATGTTTTATTAAGATATAAAAATACAGAAAATTGGAGTTTATAGAGTTAGAGTTGGAATTCAGTGGAGTGCCTTCTTAGTAAGCATAAGTCCCTGAGTTTAAATCCCTAGCACCACAAAAATAAAATGATTGGATGTAGTGAAATAGAAAGAAGCTAGTGTAAAAATGCAATCATAATTATAAATTATCTGGCACTGATAAGTCTTTATAGAAAAAATCTATAAAGGGGATGTTGTATGAAAATATTTCATTCTGTGTGAAAATAAATGATATGTAGAAAAAGATAAAAAGGCCACAAATCCAGACAAAGAAGTAATTCATAGGAAAAAATAATAAGAAAAAATAATGAAAATTAGAACAGGCTATTCATTGTGATGTTAGTGCAAATCAACACTGTATTACTGTATTCAGGAAAAAAATGTACAAGGCAATAGAATAAAAGAGTGAATCATCAGTGATCTGATAGGCTGATAATAAAGTCTATGAATGAATTGTATTAACAAATTCTGGAATCATGTGTTAATCCAAAGAGGAATATTGGAAAAATTTAGCCAATGGGATGCCATTATATGTACTTTCATTTATACCTATAGATAAACATTGTTCTTTTGCTACTTCAAATTCTCAAATTTGGACCTACTCGAAATCCACAAATACACTTTTCTTCCAGTAGAATAATGACAAATAGTAGTAATGGCTAACATTTTTTTCAATACTTGCCTAAAAACATATAGGTGATAACTGTTCCATCTCTATGGTTGAATTAATAACAGTTACTCTAATTTATTGAATTATTTTAAATTCTCAATTTGTGTTACTCATTATTAAAAATGTATTAGTCATACATGGTTGTTTAATCCATGTAACGAACTACTGAATAAAGAAAAGGAGATCGAAAGCACAAAGTATATTTTACCCAAGGCCACACTAATAAATAAAAGATTAAGATTTCAGCCTAGGAAATTCTGATTCTAGTGTTATGTTCACGGAATTTTTTCTTTCTCTTCCCTTCTTCTATCCTTCTCTTTTTCTTTTGTTCATTTGATTTTTCATTTATGCCTTGATTCAATCCTCTATCAAAACTGTACAATTTGTTTATCTTCTACTGCATACCAATGCTAAATTGAATGCTTAAAATATGAAGGATCCCTTCTGAAAGTAACAAAGGATGCAGAAAAACAAGAACAATATCAAAGAAAGCCAGAAATCACACAGTTTCTGAGGAACAGAAAGCATTAAACCCCGTGGAAGCAAGAGTTTCAAGGTCATGACTTCAGGGTACATTAGATCTGGCTTTATTGGTTTTTTATTAATTTCCTTACAGCTGTTTTTATCCAAAAAATCAGAACTGACCATCAATTTCAAATATTGCCCTATGAATAACCATATTTTCTCTTTGAATTAAGATTTCAGAGTACAGAATTCACAATTGTTATTTTTAATTGTGCATTGACTCCTTAAGTTCCCTTCGTATTGCATAAACCAACTCTGTATAATTCCTGTAAACCTTGAACATATGCAAAACAAGAGTAATATTGTATACTACGTGTCAATTATTTTCAACCAAGATTGTTATTGGGATCCTTGAGTGTGCTGAATGAGAAAATATTAGATGTATGTCATTCTAGGCTATATACAAATGTAGGCCTTGGACATGTGATTGTTATAATCTTTCTCAGTAATTCCATTATTCAGGTGGGGCTCAGAATCACAGATCTGTAATTATCTAGATGTTTAATTGCTGTATCTAATTTAGTTATCAAATCTGAAGAACTATATAGCATAAAATAGAAAGAAATTTAATGTAATAAAATGATTAATGAAATATATGTAATAAAGGATGCAATAGCATATCTAGGAGTTGGTGATCTATTTTAGTATCAATTTTT
>RJWM01036622.1:0-17907 GCA_004363535.1 Dasyprocta punctata
TAATATATCTTGTTATCTTCCAAATAGCTGCTCATAACATCAGACATCATAAAATCAAACAAAATAAGACAAAATAAAACCAAACCAAACAATGAAAATGGTTGAGGAATTCAAAACAAGACAACAGGAAATTAACAGTGGCTGCCACCTTCCCTTTTTAGACACTTTCTCCTCTATTACTTTTACAATATCTTTTGTACATTTTGGATCCCGCTAATTCCTTAAGCTTTTTAATGCTAGGGAGATAACACAATGTTCACCCATATGAGTCTGAACCATTTCACCCATGAGCATGACCTGAAGTTGCACTGATTCACTCACAAGAGCCTTGATATTATTCTTTATAGCTGAGTAGTTTTCCATTATATAAAAATACCATATCTTTCATGTCCATTCTGCAGTTGATGGGCAAGCTGCCCCTCCTTTTTTTGTGGTTCCCTGTCATATGTAACATTGTTTTGTCTCCTTTGACTTTCAGTCTATGAATTTCCTTTCAAGTTAAATGTGTTTCTTGTATACTGCATATTGACAGATCCTGTTTCTTGATCCACTCCCCCTATATTTCTTTTTATTGATGAATTGAGGACATCTACATTAATGGTTACAACTGGCATGCATTGACTCATCCCTGCCATATTCTCCTGCTGTTGGGGCCCCACTTTTCCCCTCCATCCAATTGCTTTGTAGTGCTGGTTTGGTGGTCATGAATTCCTTTAGTTGTTTTTTATCATGGAAATATCTTACTTGTCCATTAATTTTGAAGGATAGTTTTGCAGGGTACATCGATCTGGGTTGGAAGATGTTTTCTTTCAGGACTTGAAATACTTCAAGCTCTTCTTGAGTTGATGGTTTATGTTGAGAATTCTCATGATTCTGATGGGTTTTCCTTTATAGGAGATATGTTTGTTTTCTCTAGTGGCCTTTAATATTCTGTTCTTGTGCTGAATTTTTTTTTTTTTATGGCACCAGGGATTGACCTCACAACCTCACGCCTGCCAGACAGGTGCTTAAGCCACTGAGCCAAACTCCCGGCCCTAGTTTTTTTGAGGCAGGGTCGCACTATGTAGCTCAGGCTGGGCTTGTGCTCGTGTTGTAGCCCAAGCCGACCTCAAACTCACAACACTCCTCCTACCTCAGCCTCCTGAGTACTGGGATTAAAGGCATGTGCCACCACACCTGGCTCTGTGGTATATTTTGGACCTTATTTATTCTTTCAGTTTCTCACACCAGGGGAGCAATGTGATGTTTACACATGTGAGTTTCACTTATTTCACTGCCTTCCTGACTTTTCTCTCATTGCTGAGACAAAATACCTGATGCCCAAAATGAGGAAAGTAAAGATTTATTTAGCTTAAGTTTTTGGAGGTTTCAGTCCATACTTAGCTGGCTCCAAGGCAGGGTGGCATGGCTAAGAGGCAGCCATTCATGGTGGCCACAAGCGACAAGAGCAAAAAGGAGAAAAGGGGAAAGCATGTCTCCTACTCTCCCTTATATTGTATGTTAGCCACCCCCCATCTGGAAGGGTGCAGCACTCACACCACCAATTCCAGTGCTAGACAATGAACCAATCACAAATGCTAGACTCAGCTGCCTTCAAAAGACTCACACCCCCCCCCCCGCTATGACTGCATGAGGCTTTGCTAGGACATCTAGACAGAAGCCGTAACATTCACTTATAAGTATGGTCTCAAGTTGTATCCATCTCCATATAAAAGTATCAAGTTTATCTTTCTTTGTGGCCGAGTAGTACCCTATTATATAAAATGACCACATTTTTTTAATCCATTCTTTGTTTGATGAGCATTTGGGTTGTTTACAAGATTTAGCTACTGTAAATTGTGCTGCTTGAAACATGGGTGCACATATATCACTATGGTATGTGGTTTTTAATTCTTCTAGGAAGATACCCAGAAAGGAATAGGTTGGTAGAATGGAATCCTTTACACTAGCTTTTTGAGGAATGTCCTTACTGATTTCCACAGTCCTTGCACCAGTCTACACTCCTACCATCAGTGGAGAAGAGTCCCACAGCTCCCGCAGCATTTGGTATTCGTTGATTTCTTTTTTTTTTTAATTTTGAAGGGAATAAAAACAAAACAATAAAATGGAACAAAACAAGACAGTGAGAACAATACTGGATTTCAAAAAACAAGACAGAAGGAAATAGCTATATTGCATATTGTTATCCTCTAAACAGATACTCAGACTACCAGTTTTAGTCTTGCAAAGTCAATCAGTCAATACAAGCATTAAGTTGTTTTTGTACTTCCGTTGCTTTCATTTTAGCCTGTGTTCCTCAGAATCAACTGGTTGTCTACTCTGGGTAGGGATTTTCTTGTCTTGCAGCCCACACATTGGCTGGCTCACAGGAAGGCTGGGATGACTTCTTGGCTCTCTTGCTAGCCCACGACTGCCGTTGGCTCATGGCAATGGTGGGCTGACTTTTTGGTTCTTTTCTCAGCCTCCATGGCTGCCTCTGGCTCATGGGAAGAGTGGGCTGACTTCTTGGTTCTATTTCCAGCCCATGACTGCTGCTAGCTCCTGGGCTGACTTTTCGGTTCTCTTGCTGGCCCATGAGTATGGCTGCCTCTGGCTCACAGGAAGGGTGGACTTACTTCTCAGTTCTTTTCTCAGTCTGCATGGCTGCCGCTGGCTCACAGGAAGGGCAGACTGCCTTCTTGGTTAATTTTTTGATGATAATTATTCTTTGAGGAATGAGATGGAATCTCAGTGTTGTTTTAATTTGCATATCTCAAATGACCAATGATACTGATCATTTTTTCATATACTTATTTGCCATTTGTATTTCTTCATCTGAGAAATATGTATTCATCTCAGATGCCCATTTTTTGATTGAGTCTTTAAATTTGGGGGATCTGATTTTTTCAATTCTTTATATGTTCTAAATATAAGTCTTATATCTGAGGGACAACTGGCTAAAACTTTTTTCTACTCTGTGTATTGTCTTTTCATCCTGTTGGTCAACTTCATTCATCTCTCTATCTTGCTCCTTTCCCTGTTAACCTCCCTTACAGGGTAAAATCACTCCACTAAGGGGAAAATGATTGCATACAAGTTTCTGGTGTATGTTGGGTTTTGTTTTAAAACTGTAGAATTTGCGACTATGGTTAAAGGAATCAGGCTAATAGTTACCACAGTTTGTCAGTAGCCAGGCTGTGCTTGAGACTGTTGTTATTTCTAACTGTACCATGAAACCATGAATGCCCAACCTAGGAAGGAAATGGAGTCCATGAAACAGATCCAAACAGAAATCCAAGAGATTAATAACTTTATTGAAAGTATATGCAGGAGACCGAATGAAAGGGAGGGTAGAATATCAGATCTAGAAGACAGGATTGTGACTAGCAACCATGAAAAGAAAAATATCTTGAAAACAGAAAGAGATCATGAAATACTTGATTTAATAATTAGATCTTTGATCCATTTTGCTTTTGCTTTAGTGTGGATTGAAAGATATGAGTCTAGTTTTAAACTTTGACGTGTGGAAAGTGAGTTTTTCCAGAAACATTTATTAAAGAGGCTATCTTTCTTCCAGGGAAGCTGTATGGCACCTTTGTCAAAGATAAGGTGACTGTATGAGTTTGCAGTTTTTTCTACATCTTCTAATTGGTTTCATTGATCTTGAAGTGGTTTTTTGTTGTTGTCTTTCTTTCTTTTTCCTCTTTTTTTTTTTTTTTTTTTTTTTTTTTTTTTTTTTTTTTTTTTTTTTTTTTTTTTTTTTTTTTTTTTTTTTTTTTTTTTTTTTTTTTTTTTTTTTTGGCAAGTACCAGGGTGTATGTATCACATTAGCTTTGCAGTAGAATTTGAAGTCAGGACTTGTGATGCCCCACCTCCTTTGCCTTTATTACCCAGATTTGATTTTGGCATTCTAGGTCTCTTCTGGTTCCAAAGAATTTTAGGATTGTTTTCTCTAATTCTGTGAGATATACTCTTGGTATTTTGTTCAGGATAGCATTAAATTTCTATAACAATTTTGGAAGTATAGCCACTTTCATTATATTGGTTCTTCCTACCCAAGAACAAGGAATTACTTTCTATTTTCTGCCATCCTCTTCTGTCTCCTTTTTAAGAGTGTTGTAGTTTTCAATGTAAAGGTCTTTTACTTCCTTCATTAGATTGATTCCTAAGTATTCCATTTTGGATGATGCTATTTTGAAAAGTGTTGTTTCTTTATTTCTTGGTCAGTGAATTTGTTATCTGTGTAGAGGAATACTTTTGATTTTTGAGTTGGACTTTGTGTCCAGGTGTGCTACTGAATTTTCTTACTAGATCAAGTCTAAATCAAGAATTTTCTTACAAATCATTACTTTTGGTGGAGTTTTTCAGCTCTTCTATGTAGAGTATCATGTCACCTGCAAATTATGAAAATTTAAGTTTTTCCTTGCTATCCTTATTCCTTTTCTTTCTCTTGTCTAATTGCTCTGGGTAATTGTTATGGATTAAAAACTGGTGGTCAACTTAGCACCAGCTGAATTACATCAGCATGGTGTGGAGTAAAAAAGGCCCACCTGAGGAAAGTTGCCAGCATAAATAGAGACGTGGAGAAGAAGAGTGAGGCGTTGTGGGTTCTTTCAAGAGTTGCTGTTTTGAGCCAACGGTTCTCCCGGAGGTGCTTGTCACACTGGCTTCCTCAACATGGATTCGGCCATTATCATCGGAGGAGCTCGGGACCCTGAGAGTGGCTGTGGTTCACCTTGGGGGAGCTCTGCTCCTCACATTGTGCATTGCTTCCTGGCTTCGGAGGGAAAGCTGTGTGCTGGAGAAGCTTGTCATGCTGGGCTTCCTGACCCGTGCTCAACTGTTCTCATCTTTGGAGGAGCGCGGGACCTCGTTGCCACTGAGGATGGCTGTGGTGCTTTTCAGGGCAGCCCTGCTCCTTATTTTGAGCGTGACTTCTCGGCTCCCATGTAGAACCCTCAACCCACCCCACAGCTCCTTCACCCTGCTGGCATAGACTTTGTAGTTTCCACCGCTGACCTTTGGCATTCCCGGCACAGAACTGTAAAATAAACTGGCGTGAGTCCTTATTGTGGGCTCTTAGATTTCCAGTTGGCCTTGTGGGAGGCATTGTCATGTGTTTTGGGTCTTTAGCTGGACTCTTGCATGACATTGCTGTGGGACTCAGACCCTTGTTTGAATATCCTGGGTCTTTAGTGTTGTGCACAGATTTTCTTGCACTTTCTTGTGTTTAACTCTAGGTGACTACTGTAAAACAGTATTACAAATCCTGTGTCCTTTATGCAGTCGTTCTCCCTGTAACCCCTGACTACTGCAGTAATGTTTCAGAATTATACTGAATAAGCTTCGTGATGGAGGACATCCTTGTCTTGTTCCTGATTTTAAAGTAAAAGGTTTCAGATTTTACTCATTTATTATGATTTTGGTGGTTGTCGTGTCACAGTTGGCTTTTATCGGATTGAGCTAAAGACTATCTATTACACTTTTTTGTAGTTTTTTTTTATCATGAATGAGTGTTGGACTTTGTCAAACCCTTTTTCTGAACCTATTGAGATGATCATGTGGTTTTTGTCTTTGTTTTTATTAATATGGTGTATTACATTTATTGATTTGTGTATGTTGAACCACCCCTGCATTCCTGGGGTGAATTCTACTTTGTCATGGAGTATAATCTTCTTGATTTGTTGCATTCTTATTTAAGATTTTTGTGACTATGTTCATTGGGGAGATTAGACAGTATATCTTTTTAAATTTAATTTTATTTTTTATACTGGAATTGAATTCATGACTTTGCACTTGCCAGTCAGTGCTGTCGTAGTTTTCTTTTTTAGTTGGATATTTCTCTGGTTTTGGTATCAGAGTAATACTTGTTTCCAGAAATGATTCTGGGAATATTGCCTCCCTTTCAATTTCATTAAAGAGTTTGAGAAGTAGAGGCATTAGGTCCTCTCTAAATTTCTTTTGGAATTCAGTAGTGAATCCATCAGGTCCCAGGCTTTTCTTTGTTGGTAGGTTTTTAATTACATCTTCAATTTCATGGACTGATACTGGTTTGTTTAGAAGTTTTGTATCTTTTTTGCTACTGTGCCTCTTCAGGGCTTTCAAACAACCTAGGGTTAAATGTGGGACCAGAGACCCTGCTCAGACAGAGGTGACACCTCCTGCCTTCCCTACCAGGTCTCAGAGCACCAGGCTGACACTTACTCTGCAGCTGACCTCAGCCTGTGACATGGTAGGGGTAGTTGTTTTGCAGGATAGTGCCAGCAGGTGGCAGGAAGACTGGTAGGATCTTGTTGCTCAGGGTGATGAGTTCAGCCAGTTTGCCCAAGGTGATGTCATACCTGCATCAGGAAAGAAGCAGAGCATGAGCAGGGAGGGATCACTGTTCCTGCCCTTTGAAGAGCTCAGAGGCCCTTGTCATCTTGTACGTGTACTGTCTCCAGGCTGTCCCTGCAGGCAGGACAACAGAGCATCTTTGGAGATGTAGAAGACCTTGTTGAGATGTCACGACAGACTCTTCTTCTCTGTTGAATTCCATGGTCTCCATAGCAGGACCCAGCATGTTTAAAGCTTGGCAAGGACTTTGAGGCCCACACAGTCAGTGAGTCACTGGGTACAATATCTTGCATGCTTGACAGGGAGGACAGCAGGCTGCTCCCACAGACTTTGTCTCTCCTCCCCACCACAGCCTGGCAGCTTTGGGGCTGGGTTTACCTCCAAGTGGTCAGATGTAGGGATAGGGATGACTGTCCTCTTTGCCCCTGCCCACTCCAGTGCCAAGTGTACCCAGACAGAAGTCACCCATTGGTGGCTTTGTTGTTCCGTTTTGGGTGTAGCATGTACTTGGAGATTGTGATGGCCTCAGAGCTCAGCTTGGCTCATCGTTGGAGATGCTGTGGCAGCCCAGCACCATCTGATAGGTCCTGGGGCTCCTGGCAGGGGCAAGCAGAGGGTGTCAACTCCCTCCTCACTTGGGCTGCTGGCAAGGGTACCCTGCATACAGTCCAGGGCAGGGGCCACTAGTTGGGCTCAGGGTTTTTGTTCCATGGGAGAAACAAGTTCTAATGTAATGTAAATTACATAACATCCTAACTATAACCATACAATAATAAAACTCTCCTATACTGAACTACAGTGTAAAATCAAAGCTGTAATCACATAAACCCTTCATTGTCAAGAAGGGACCCAGGCGAATGCAGGTAAAGCAGGAGTCATTTTCCCTGTAGGCCACCTTTGAGTTTATTCCCTCTCTTATATTCAGCTGGGAAAACTGAGGTATAGACAGGCACACTGAGCCCAGTGACAATCTGGAGCTAAAGCTTGAGTGCCTGATCCCAGGCCTCTATTACCTTCCCCACTATATTCTAAATACTGCTGGAGAAGAGACTGCTCCCAGCAAGCGATCACACTAGTCTAAGGGACACAAGTGAAACACAGGTGAGCCCCAACAATTGTGAGATAACCGAGAGTCACAGGGAAAGGAGAAGGCGGTGAACTAGTTGCAGAGCCTTTAAAATTGATACATGAATGACAATACATTTTTGATTTTATTTTGTTTTTGTTTTTTGAGACAAGGTCTCACTATATGGTTTAGGCTGACTTTGAACTCATGGTGATCCTCCTGGCTCATGCACTGAGTACTGGGATTACAGGTGTGCACTACCATGCTTGGCTATAAAGGACGTTTTCTGAGCATTTCCTGAACGCCAGACCCTTTCTCATACCATATCACTTAGTCTGCACTAATCTCGGTTGTTCTGTTTTTTCAGGTAATGTTATTAAATCTTGAATAAATCATCAAAGTCATTAAAGGAACACAATTCCAGTTGCAGAGGCCACATCTAGTTTTTCCATGAGGGCAGGGGTGAGGGTATCCCCTCTTCCACTGCCTCCCTCAGTGCCTGGCACACAGTGCCTAGTGTCTCGGCCTACCAGTGACCCACAGGCAGAGTCAGATGGACCAGATGGACCAGTGCTGTGTCTGGCCAGCCACGTGGCTCTGCAAGGGTCCTGTGCATGGTGGAAGGCAGGCCCTTTGGGACCATCTGTCAGAGGTGAGCATGACCAGCAGAGTGTGCAGGTAGCCAGGGAAAAGTGACTTCCTGAGGCAGTGAGTGGCTCTCAGGACCCAGCTGGTGGTCACTAGGGACCTTCTGCAGTTGTGGAACCACTGACCAAAGAAGATGTACTGCAGGGGGACCTGTGGGAAGATGTGGGCACCCAGGTGGCCCAGGCAGCTCCACGGAGGGTCCTAGAGGGCAGAGCTGAGACAGGTCAGGGAGACTGGGGTGCAAAACCCAAGGGGCGCCCCTGGACTCAGTACTCACTGTAGAGAGTCACTTCATGTGCTGGAGCAGGTGAAAGAATTAGAACTAGCACAAAATCCAGGACTAACAAAGTATCAGAAAGTTAGGGTATTAAAATAACTGTTGCAAACATCTTTGTGCAAATAGATTTATTGGTTTTTCCCCTTGTTGGAATCTATTTTCTTAAACTGTGTCCTTCAGTTCAATATGTCTAAAGAGAATTTTTTTTTTTTGATATGAGGACTTGAATCCAGGGCTTTTGCACCAAGCTATACCATGGTCCTTTTTATTTTTTATTTTGAGTCAGGGTCTCGCTAAGTTGCTAAGTTGCCCAGGCTGGATTCCAGTTTGCCTTCTTCCTGCTTCAGCCTCCTAGAGTGCTGAGATTACAGGTGCTGCACCCCCACACCCAGGGTCTCACTATGTAACCCGGACTGGCCTTGAACCCACAATCTACCTGCCTCAGTCTACCGAGTTCTGGGAATACAGGTGTGCATCACCATGAGTAGCTTCAATTTGTAGTATTTGATCATCGCTAGACATCATCCTAGCTCACATCATTATCACAGCAAACTCATAAGGCACTATCATTATTCCTATTTTACAGATGAGTAAACTAAGGCTGTTATATACATCTCTACAGTGTGGTCCATGACCTAAAAACAATCCATGGTGTCTTTGTCTCTGTCTCTGTCTCTCTCCCTGTCTCTCTCCCTCCCTTCCTACCTATGTATTGTGGTACTGGAAATTGAGCTCATGGCCTTTATACTGAGTTACCTCCCCCAAATTTTTTTATTTTGATACAGAGTCTCACTAAGTCACTAAATTGCCCAGCCTGGTCTCAAACTTACAATCTTTATTCCTCAGCTTTCCAGAATGCAGGGACCATAGGCATGAGACACCGTATCCAGTCAGTTCAGTCTTCCATTTTTCTTATCTTCTTTTTTGTTTTTTTGAGGCAAGGTCTTGCTGCGTAGTTTAGGCTGGCATCAAAATAACTATAGCCCAGGCTGGCCTCAACTTATGGCTATCTTCCTGTCTCAGCCTTCAAAAAGCTGGAATCCCAGGTATGAATCACCATGCCTGGCTCTGTTCAATATTTCTAATATGATTTATGGAAAAAGGTTAACTTAACTGTTCCAGGTCATACAAATAGTACTTGTTGGAGATAAGATTCTAATTTGCTTAGACCTGCCCACCTGCCCTCTCTAAGAAAAATCTCCCTAGGAGTGCAGGGCCGGAAGCGTGAAGAGCTTTTCATGCCTGACAGTCAGTGGTTACCGAGGTGAGGAGACAGCTGTACAAGCAGTGGCATTTAGTTCCAAAAGTGAGGGTATAGAAGGTGGCCTAGGCATTGTGATTGGTTCTCAGCATAAGATCCCCTTGATGGGATCTGTAGCAGAGGGGCCATGGCCCTTCTTTTGCATCCCAGAAGAAACATGCTGTGAGCTGTGAGATTAGTGAAAACCTGGCTCTGTACTTTTGCTACTGACATAGGTGCCCGTGAGAAAGTGGGGGAGATTGAGGGGGAAATGACAAAATTACTCAGATTTCTTCATGAGTGTCTCAGAGTTATCAGTCCTTTAAAGAAATGGACTTGCTGGTGACATAGCGTGGGAGAAAGGACATTAAGGATTCAAAAGATCAGTTAATGAATCTACATGTATATGTTCTAAATTAAAATAAAATGTTTACAGCATACAGGAGGGAGCTGAGAAAGGGATAGAGTAGGGAGCGGCAAGGACAGCTTCCCCTCCAACTACCCCGCTCTGCTGGGGCTGGTAAGTGGAGATCCCGCAGCTGAGAACTGCGAAGAGAGAAGGGGTGGTGAGTGCTGGAAATAGCGACCCAAGCAATGGAGAGTGTACACATGGCAGAGCCAACCCCAAAGAGGAAACCTTTTTCTGGAAGGATCCCAGGAGGTCATGGAGTCCTGCCTGTACCCCATTTTGCTGAAACTCCACTCTGGATTTCTTATAACTAGAGCACTGAATGTAGAGGAGTGGGGGAAGGGGTTAAGGTGCAGAGGTCCCATTCCCAGCCCTAGCAGGGGTCGGGGAGCAGAACCCAAGGGTGACAGGACTTACCTCCAGCCACCAAGGCTGACAGCAGTAGGGTCCTGATCATGATGTGTTCATGAGACTTCCGTGAGTCTGCCCTGGACTGAGGTCCTGCTTTTATAGCTATGGTTATCAGCAGGTGATATTCTCGGAGCGCACAAGATAGGGATGTTCTCAAAGATCAGTGGAATAAAGGGCTGCTGTCCAAATACTTTTCCCATTTTTCTTCCACTTGTCACACTGGAAATACACTGATAACGATGCTAAAAGTAGATATGCGGATGCTTTCTTTCTTTCTTTCTTTCTTTTTCTTTTCTCTTCTTTTCTTTTCTTTTTTTTTTTTATGATGCCATGAGTAGAATCCAGGACCTTGCACATGCTAGGTAAGCACTACAATGCTGAGCTCCATCCCCAGTGATTTTGAAATTTCGATATATCTTGCTGAATCATATAGATTGAGATCAAATTTGTGATCCTCCTGACTCAGCTTCCCAAGGTGCTAGAATTATAGGTAAGTGTCAGTGTAGCTGGTGAAGTATAGGTGGTACTTCCTTCAAGAAAGTATATGTTAAGGGAGGAAGAAAATGACTGGTTTGGTCATTGGGGTTAAAGTTTCAAAGCAAAATTAAGTTGGTGTGTTGAGCATCAAGGTTAGGTGATATTTGACATTGTTTAGAGACATTTTGGTGATTGTGGCTGGGGTGTGGGACTCTTGATCTCTAGAAGATAGAGAGTGAAGAGGTTGGCAAAGGCCTGACAAAGCATAGGCCAATCAGAATCATGTCACTTAAAATGTCAATAGTGCTGAGATCAAGAAACCCTGTTCTGAGACATGGCATGCTGTGCTGTGTGACCAGGAATGAGTCAGGCAAATGTTTGGACCTGGGACTGCCTACTTGTGAAATACCAGGTGTGGGGGTGGACCCAGTTTGTTTTTCAATATTCTAGGAAGGTTTTGCAAGATATGGGGACCAGGCTTACATAGAAGAAGGGCAAAGGTACCCACATGGTTGCGATTTGGCATCAAGACCGGGACAAGGAATGCCATCAAGGATAACTTTGCTGAGTTGGAGCAGATATATTTGTCAGGCCAGCCTGGGCTACACAGTGAGTGTAGGGCTAGTCTGAACTACATGGTGGAATCCTGTCTCAAGAAACAAAAAAACCAGTCGATTTGAAAAAAAAAGAAAAAGCAAGCAAGCAAACAAACAACAACAACAACAAAAACCTAGCCAAAAGAAAAAGAATAATGCTTTAAACAAGCAACATGTTAAGGCCCAGGAATTGGTCCTTTGTCTCCGTGGTGGTCTCTGACTGTATCATGACTGTCAGTTTGGACCAGTCTTTGTCTTCCAGGCCTGTTTCTTAGAACAAACACAGACATGGACAGCAGAATTATAGTGTAGGTGAGAACCAGACAGTAAAAGAGCTGTGCAGTGGCCCAAGGATCACGCAAAGGTGAGGGAGACTGGGGTGCAGAATCCCATTGGGTTGGGTGTAAAAGGAGCTGGTTTCTCATCCCAGCTGTATCTCTTACTTTCTGTAAGAATTTGGACACTTGCTTATAGTTATAATCATCACAATGTAACAGCAAACAGAAACACTGAAACATAACCCATGATTTGGAGGCAGATTTATTTATGTCTATGGGCATTGATCTCAGCAGGCATTGACCTCAAGAAAAAGATGTCAGGCTTTGAAGGCTCAAAGAGGGAGGTTTTTATGTGGTTATAAGCAAGAAGCAGAGTACTTGGCTGTCTTTGATTGGTTCTTACGATATACATCATAGTGACCAGCTACACACTACAGCAGCAAGCCATCACTAAGAAACAGAAGTAACAGGAAGTGTAATAGGAACTGTTACCTGGGCAACTGACAGAAAGTGAAGTTACTGGCTGGGGGAGGGGGCATTTTCTGCTACAACTATAGTAATCATTTCTGAAGTCCTGTGTTTAATCTTAAATGCTGATGTGAATGTGGTATTCTGCCCCATGTTTCTGTGATTATTTTAACAGAAAAGAGAATTTCCTATATGAAGCCATTGGACAAACACCAGTTTGGCACATGCATGGGCTGGCTGTGTGACCTTGAATAAGCAGCACTGCAGAATGAAACTTTAAATATTAGACCTTTATTTTCTAGAGATAAGAACGTCTCCAGACTTCCCCTTGCTGGGAAGATAGCTAATACCTTATCTTCTCTTCAGCCTGAAAGAAGTGACAGAATATGTAAGTGCCACCACCCCAAGAGCTGGGCACTTGGTTTCCTTTCCACAAGGATGAGGAGGATGAACTGAAAGCACTAAAGAAAGCGTGGAAATCTGTGTGGTATTTCCATTCCCTTCCCTGCCCTGATCTGTACGGGAAAGTTCCTTGCCCACGTGCACCTGGAGAGATGGTGATTTGAGGCAAATAGTCCCCTCCACCTCCTGAGAGCTAGTGTTGTGTAAATCCTTTTTCCTCTTTTACCAGAATATGTGCCCTCCTTCGGTTTGGTCAGTGGGGGTCAAGCGTCCCTAAGCCTATAAAGTTAGGCAGCTACAACATTTGGGCAGATCATACAAATGGCTGAGGGCCACCCATCTACCAAACAGGAGAAGGAACACAGGCCCTGTCTCATCATATTGCTGTTGGGATTGGAAAAGGACACAAAAGGGACACAAAATTTCACCCAGAAGCCCATTTGGACACAAAACCACCCAGAAGTTTGGACACAAAACTTCACCCAGGGAGTTATTATTGGGGTCCTACATGGGACAGTCTAGGGGCAGACTGACTCCAGGCACAGCTGGATGCAGGGCTCTGATGATGCCCCAGCACTGAATTTCTGTCTGCCTGTGGCTCTGCCTTCTGCCCTGAGGTGCACCCTTGGGCTCCATGAAGTGGCCTGAGGCAGCTCCAGGCTTTCTCTTTCTTGGGGACAGGATCTTTGCAGAATCTTTGGCCCACAGTGTCTCCATTGCAGCAATGCTACTGGCATTTCTGACTGGATGATTCTTTGTTTTGGGGCTGTCCCTTGCTTCCCACCTGCTTGATATCAGTCACCCTGATATAGGAGGTAGCGGGTAGCAAAGTTGATTGGAGAAGTGAATCAATCCTAGGACAGCACCAGGACACCATATGGAGAACTTCTCATGAGCTCCCATGAGATGTGGACAGCATAAAGAAGATGCCACTGAGTGACTTACTACTGTGACTTCCCACAATAACCCATGCTGCACTTCGTAAGTGCAGTGTGTCCTGTTATTTTTGCATTTACCTTCTTTTTCTGTTGTTCTGTGCATGCTCACTCTGTAGAGCTGGTTTCTCCCATATCTATTCACTGCTCACTTTTGAAATAAACTTTTGGCACCATATTTGATTTGTTTTGTCTAAATTTTTTTGAGGCAAGAAGGAGCTGGAATACTGTTGACTGATGAGTGATTGCTGAAGGAAATACATAATGCCATTTTGGCTTAGTTTCCCAGGAAATGGTATTTTGGTATGGCCAACCAAAACAAGAACATTTTGACATAGCATGTCAGGAGAAAATCTCAGGTACCCTAGACCAAGGTAAGGCCTGTGTGGACACAATTTTTGTTTCTTTCTAAAGTGTCACAAGGTTTCTTTTCTCCTTTTCTATCTCACTCTATATAGTAGGGTGGAAGTGTGGGGGACTATTCTTTTTTTTTTTTTTTTTTTTTTTTTTGCGGCACCGGGGATTGAACTCACAACCTCGCACCTGCCAGGGCAGGTGCTTAAGCCGCTGAGCCAAACTCCCAGCCCTGGTTTTTTGAGGCAGGGTTGCACTATGTAGCGCAGGCTGGCCTTGCACTCGTGTTGTAGCCCAAGTCGGCCTCGAACTCACAACGCTCCTCCTACCTCAGCCTCCCGAGTGCTGGGATTAAAGGTGTGCGCCACCACGCCTGGCTAGGGGGACTAGTCTTAAGGTGCACAGGGAATTGCTTGCTACTCTCTAGCTTGGGGATTGGGAGAAGGGAATGTAGGCTTTTGCTTGTCTTTTTAGCTGCTTCCACTCACTATGTAAGAATGCCTTGCTATCCATGAGTTTGCTGTGTATTTTGCTAAATTAGCATAATATCCACTTATTGTAGTTTGAAAATGGGTTTTTCTTGATTTGCGTTTTGGTGGGAAGTTTTGGCATGTTGCCTTGCTGTGTGGTCAGCCACCAGCTTGGCCTGTTGATCTGTTGATGACGATGGGTAATGTTTACAAGTGTTACCAGAAGCTACCATATTGTTTCCTGTAGCATCTTTCCTCTTCTCCTTCCTCTTGCTCCTCCTCCTCCTCCTCTCCTCCTCTTCCTCCTCTTCTTCCTCTTCTTCTTCCTTAAAATAATTGGCCTTATGAGCCATGTCTCCAATTTTAAACAGCACACAGGTTTATAAGAGCAAAAGAACCGTTCTCTGTCTTTCCACAGGAAGGAAAAACTCCACTATCTTTTTAAGAACACATACAAACTTTGCAGAAGAGAACTTTTGGGGACAGTGCAGCTATAATGGAGGGCCATACCTGCTGCCCTGGGCTAATGGGGGTACATACAGGGGTGCAGATACAGGCCCACGGGCAAAACCAGAGGCTTGCTCTGACCCTGAGCAGAGTGTGAGTTCTTACTGCGCTCCAGGGGAGAGACACAAGCACCAGCAAAAAACAAAAAAGTTGTCCATTTAAAATTGTCCAAGATTTCAGGGGACCAATGCCATCAACACTGCACTCTCTGGTCCAAGAAGTTGCCACAGGCCACCCCCAAATGGGATTTCGGTCTTTCCTGTGTAAATGCACACAAGTTAAAGTCCTATGCCTGATGCCTGAGCAAAACAGAATGCAAGATTTAAAAATTTAAATAACTAAGTGTATGAAAACAACCATCCCAATTCTTAGTACTTTTTCCTCTCAGAATAAATGCAGGAGGTGTTTTCCCATGTGGTTTAATTGCAAGTTGGATCATCAAGGGGTCCAAGGAGGTGGTTAAGAGAAATTCGCTTGGAAAACTTCTGCCATTACCTCATTAGAGTTTGAATTAGGCAAGGCCAACCAACAGATGGCCTAGTCCCCTTGTCGCTAAGGAGTTAATGGTCTTCATATGGAGACAGAGGTTTTCTTCTGTGGTAAATGGTGCTGATCTCACACTCTGGAGTAGAGGGGTCTATCGAGGTTTTAGAAAGTCTCACGAGCGCCACCTGGTGGACCTCAGTGTTAATCACTCAGATTGACATGGTGAGAAAGACTAGATTTAATGTCTTCTAGGTACAGGCAGGCTGAAATCGGAGTGACGTCAGCGAATATCTTGTGAAGAGGCTAAGGATATATAGGATTTGGAGTTTGGGGTCATAGTCCAAAGAATCTGGTGGAATGTTTGAGGTCAAACTCCAAGGATGATCAGCACAGTTGTGCATACAAACTGGACCTTCTGAAATCAGGGAGACTGCAGATCCAGTCCTAAATTTCTTCACGCCCTTCAGTTGTGCTTCTTTTAACACCAATTGCAAGGGAGAGAGAAAGAATGATTCTACTCCCTGCAAGGCAGAAGTTTTGACCTGCGATGCAGCATTTTCTCTGAGATAAAAAGGTGGAAGCTTCCACTTGTGGTACAGTTCATGTTCCTGGGTTTACTGTGGGCAATTGTGAAACTGAAGCCATAGCAAAATACTCCTCTAGTGGGGAAAGTTCTTTTTTGCCCCCCACAATTCGTTCCTTATGTGATTGGGCAAAGCTAGAGGAATCAAGCCCTATGTGTGTGTGGGAGTCTGTTGCTTTACTATTCTTTTTCTGCTCCGTACTTAGTTTTAAAATAGTGCTCCATGCTGAATCCTCTGTGATCATCTCTGTACAGAGAAAGTGGGGAGGCTGAGGGGAAAATGACAAAATTACTCAGATTGCTGCATGAGTGTCTCAAAGTTACTGGTCCTTTAAAGAAACAGACATGTAGATGATGTAGTATGGGAGAAAGGAAAGATTCAAAAGATGGAGCTGAGGGCTAGGGATTTAGCTCAGTGGCATAAGCACCTGCCTGGCAGGCACAAGGTTGTGAGTTCAATCCCCAGAACCAAAAAAAAAAAAAAAAGGATGGAGCTGGGTGTGGTGGTTCATGCCTGTAATCTTAGCACTGGAGAGGCAGAGGCAGGTAGATTGCTGTGTGTTTGAGGCCCGCCTGGGCTCTGGAGTGAGTTCAAGGCTAGCAATTCAAAAGATCAGTGAATGACTATATACTTACGTGTTCTAAATTAAAGTAAAATATTTAAAACCTATATATAGGATTTAAAATGATTTCTCTATAATCAACATTTCAATTGCTCATTCCAATTATGCCAGATAAAAGAATTTTTTTTTTTTACCATATTTGTGTCAATTGTAAATTTCACACTTTTTCGGGGGCGGGGTACTGGAAATTGAACTGTGGGCCTCACGCTTGCCAGGCAGGCGCTGTGCTGCTGAGCTATATCACCAACCCCACACTTTTCTTTGAAAGTTTGATCAGTAACATCGTACCAGTTTGTACCTGTGCCTCATCTAGTATTTTAGTCTTGATATTCCCATGGTTATATCAAGGTAAGAAGCATTTACATCCATTGATAACATTGATTGACTTGTGGTTGAGGGTTAATTTGCATAAACTGCACTGATGGTTTGCCTAAAGCAGGGAACACTTATATAAGATGAATGTTTCATAAAATAATGGTGAATCAGTAAGCTAGCATGTGATTGGCTAGCAGCAGTGTAGGAATGATTATGAATTTGTGCATCTGGGCAGTAGGGTGGGGCAGCTTCTTATTGAATTAAACTGGAGGAGGCCTCTCTTTCCCAGGCCCCACGGTCGATCAAAGGTGCAGAAGTCATCTTGGGGTGCTCTGTGTTTCCACCCATTCTCATCTTTGCAGGCACAATAGACCCCAAGATGGAGGGCAAATGGGGTGATGAGCAAGGTAGGGAGTGAGCAAGGACAGCGTGGTTGCTCACCTGCCGGGGCCAGCTGTTGGGCGTCGCATCTTCTCCTCCAACCACCCTGCTCTGCTGGGGCTGGTACGTGGAGATCTCATGGCTGAGAGCTGTGAAGAGAGAAGGGGTGGTGAGTGCTGGAAACAGTGACCTGACCCAAGCAATGGAGAGTGTACCTGTGGCAGATTTAACCCCAAACAGGGAACCTTGTTCTGTAAAGATCCCAAGATGGCCTAGAGTCCTGCCCTTTATTCCTCTTTGCTGAAACTCCATTCCAGTTTTCTTATAATCGTAGCACTGAATGTAGAGGAGTGGGGGAAGGGGACAGGGGTGCAGAGGTCTCATTCCCAGCCCAGCAGGGGTCGAGAAGCAGTACCCAAGGGTGACAGGACTTACCTCCAGCCACCAGTGCCGACAGCAGTAGGGTGCTGATCATGATGTGTCTGTGGGACCTCTGTGAATCTGGCCCTGGCTGAGGTCCTGCCTTCATAGCTGCACTTATCAGCAGGAGATATTCTAGGGGTGCACAAGATGGGGATTTTCTCAAAGATCAATGAAATAAATGGCTGCTGCCCAAATATTTTGTTTATTTAGCTCCCACATGTTACTCTGAAAACACACTGATAA
>RJWM01036623.1:0-18027 GCA_004363535.1 Dasyprocta punctata
ATTGGCCCAGTTTATGCCTCTCGGATCTTTCACTAGGGCAGCTGTCCCCATCCACAGTGCAAAACCTGACAGTGGAGAAAGATGATTTCCCAAAGAAAAGCTAAAGTGTGTATGTTAGCTTTCTATTGCTGTAACAAAATACCTGAGACAATCAACTTAGGAGAAAGGAAAGGTTTATTTCAGCTCAATTTCAGGGGTTCCAGCCAATGGTCACTTGGTCTCATCACTTCAGGCATGTGGTGAGGTGGGATATCATGACTGGGAATGTGTGGTAGTGAAAAGTCACTCATGTCATAGCAGCCAGGGAGAGAAAGAGAGAAGCAAGGGTCCCAACATCCCCTCTGAGGGCTCAACCCCAACGACCTAATTTCCTCCCACCAGGTCACACCTCTTAAAGGTTCCACAAGTTCCCAATTACATTATCAGCTGGGGACCAAGCCTTTAACACGTGATCCTTTGGGGAACACTTATATCTAAACCATATCAGTGTCCTTGCAAGAAAGAGAGAGCACACTTGCAATCCCAGCACTCTGGGAACCGAGGCAGGAGGATCGCAAGTTCAGGCTCAGCCTGGGCAACTTAGTGACTTAATGGGATCTGTCTCAGAATAAAAAAATTTAAAAAGAGGTGGTTGGGGATGTAGCTCAGTGGGAAGGTCTTAAATTCAATCCCTAGTACTGGAGAGAGAGGGACAGAGACAGAGATAGAGACAGAGAGAATCAGACAGAGTGACAGACAAACAGACAGACACAGAGATAACAGATGCTGGCCTGAAGGAATGTTCCATTAGGGGTAAGAGAAAGAAAGAAGAAGGGGGAGGCCGGCTGGCTTGACTGGTTCAACAAGCCAACCACACAAGCAGTCTCTTCACAGTAGCCGAGGAAAGTGGGGAATTAAGGCAACTGCAAGGACAACAATATATTTTAAAATGCTTCTGGGGCTGGCAGCTCAGTGGTGAACCACAAGCTTAGTATGCACAAGGCCCTGGCTTCCACCCCTAGAGCAGGAAGAAAAAAAAAAAAAGCTTCTGTTTCATTCTAATGCAATTATCTGTTGCTTGTAAGCAGGAATGATCAGAGCAGTTCAGGAAAGGCATCTCTGCGGGGTGAAGGCGGAAGAGGTGGTCATCTAAGCAGATGCCTGGGTTCCACTCCCCTGAGGGGGAGCCTGGGCCTCCTGCCTTAACCGCGCTGGGAGAGTCTCTCCTTCCCTGCCAGCCACTGTCCTCACTGCCATGCTGAGCAGTAGCCACAGAGAAATGTCGGTCTCTGTGGGACAACACTAAATGATGAGGAGTCCTCACACAAGGGTCTGGGGGAAAGGGTTGGGAAAAGGGAGCAACCACAGCCAAGGCAGAGAGGACAGGTGGGCTTGCTGGAAACTCAGCATTGCAGCAGTCTGGGAGCCCTGCAGGAGCCCGCAAGTGAGCCCACCCTTGCCCCGCTCCAGGCCTGACACCCCACACTCTGCACACCGGGCACCCAAGGCAGAGCCCGGTTTTGTGCATCTGAGTTGTGCAGAAAACCCAGGCATCCTGAGAACTACTCACTCATTCTCACAGTGATACCTCACACCAGAAAGTGGATTAAAGCAAACAAACAATGCAGGGTATAGAGCAGGCTACGGAAACATCCTCCTTAAGTCTTCAGCAAGATGGGGCAGGGCCTTGAAGGTTTCATCAAGTTTCTCTCTCTGCAACTTCAGGAACATCTGACCACACCAGGCTCCCAGGTAGGGGAAGCAGCCTGTGCGTCAGGCCCAGCGGGTGACTTGCACTTGGGGCCTGTGAGAATCCTGGGGTACACACTCATAGAGCCAGACCCATTGAACAACTTTAGACCACAGCACACTCATGACTCTTAAAGAGGGAGAGTAAACATGGGAGTCACATGGCAGTGGCCACCACCTCTCCAACTCCTGGAGGAGACTGGTAGTTTCACCCAGCGCCTGGCCCTGGCCAGCAGCATCTGTAGACTTTGGGGCAGAGGCTCACAGTAGGGCAGGCAGCCGAGCGGGGGCTGCTGTGCAGAAGGTCTCCCATAGCACTGCAAGGGCCACATCTGTGAACCTGTAGTGCCACTCTGATTCTGCCTGGTTGGCTGGGTCTGACTGCCATTCAACATTCAACAGAGATGTTTGGAGCACTCGGTAAGCGCCAGGCCCCAGGGCCATGAGCGACAGGAGAGGTGACCTGCTTCTGGCCTCTTCACAGCATGATGGCGTTTGCTTGTGGTAGAGGTCCCACTTTGTTCCATGGGGAGCTAAAGATACCCATTTTGAGGGTGGACACTGAGCAAGATTTGTAAAAAATAAAAATAAAAAACAAAACACGTTACCCCTCAACTAGCACAGGGCCTGACAAAAATCACACGCTTGAATATTTCTTCTATAATGGATTTATCAGTGTTACAAGAGGACAAAGGCATAAGGACATGGTTCACCTTGATTTACCAAGTACCCAGGGCAGAGCAGCATTTTAAGGAAGACCTGGGTGACTCTGGACACCTGGAGGACAGAGGGGCAGGGATGACTGCTGAGGTCTATTTTGTAGTCCAGAAAGTCTCCAGGACTCACTCTCTTTCCCTGTGTAGAAGACTGGGTCTGGTCCAATCTTGTCCACCTCTGCCAGGTCTCAGCTGAATCCACCACAAACGAGATCCTGGTTCCCATAAGGTTATGGCTCACCAGGGTGCAGTCCATGGTCGCTGTCCCTGAGGATGAGTCCAGCATAGCCAGTTCCTCAGCAAGAAAGGAAGACAGGCGATAGATGACAGCCTGTGCCCAGCAGCCATGTGACTACATGCTCAGTGACCAGTCTGCCCCAGTCCCTTTCCAGGTGGGTCTGGGCAGCCTGGGCTGCAGAGTGGCATGAACTTGGCAGCCTCAGCTATGCCATGTGGAAACTGTGCAGCACTGCATGGTCATGGGGGCCTGATTTACTTTTCTATATTTTCGTATTATTTCATTTATGGCCTTCTGATGGACTCATTTACTGGGGAGCTAAAGATACCCTTAAATGCCTAAAAATAAATCTGAACTGCTAAAAATTCAGCATTTCTCTCCCTCGCCTCCACCAGCTGGGCTTGTCTGCTTTCACTCCGACACCATCAGGAGCTACAAACAAGATTTACAAAAGCGAACAAGTTTACGCGGGCCTGATTAGCAGATTTTCTTTTATCTTCAATTTGCCAAAACATTTTAGAACTGTTATTATTGAGTCTTTCTTTTCTTTTCCTTTCTTTCTTTTTCTTTTTTTTCTTTCGTTTCTTCCTTCCTTCTTTCCCTTCTCTTTCTTCTTTTTAACTTTTTTCAGCCTCTTTAGTTTTGTGAATTTTGCTCTTTTATTTTAGTATTTAGGAAATTTCTATCCAAATGGGGACTTTCCACATTTCCTCCCTCTGGACTGTTACACCCCCTTTTCTACCTTCAGTTATTTTAAGACACTCTCCGGATTTCTATTGAGTGCCATGTGGATCACTTGAAGGCTGGTTAAGAACAAATCTGCTAAACCAATAAATTATATTCACCCTCATTTCTGGAAGAACCCTTTTACATAAATATCTGCCATGGAAATAAATCAGATAAATTAATAAGAACTCCCTCCTCCCCCCAAACCAAACAGTGAACAGTAATGGTTATCAGACCAGTTAAAAGAATAAACCTATTAAATAAATAAATTTGCTCTACACCAATTTATGTCACCAACGTACTTAAGGGGAAACCTTTTAAAGGAGTAGATTTACTGTGCACACACAGATCTCCACTGGGTATGTGTAATTATGCATAAGAAAGGCATTACTCTTAAAGTGGATGAATGGGCGATACTTTTTTGATTTACTGTTCGAAACAGAAAAATGGTAATGGCATGAAATAAGCATTTGCAAACCCATTTTGGAAGACAGGAAATGCTTGATTTACCTAGGGCACCCATCATGTTCTGTATTTCAGATCAAAGGAGATAAATGGCAAGGCAAATGGATATTTGGGGGGAAATCTATAGCCTTCCTGTCAACCCTGCAAGTGAAATGTTTGGAATAAAAACGTGATGTCTATGCACAAGAAAGAAGTCGTGATTCATCAGCAATCCCACAAATGGAAGTGGGCAGTGAGATGAAGACTTGCAACATGAGGGGACCCAGGCCCTGTCCACAATTCTTGGTATCCAACTGACTTTTCCCCTGCCCAGGGTCACCAAAAAACCACCTCCACTGCTGTTCCTGTTCTGATCCCTTCCTCGTACTTAAAAATTCTGCCTCTATCACCACAGATCAAAAGATGGACACTTTCTAAATACTAGCATATTGCTTTCAGTGAGGTTGAGGCTACAGGCATTGCTCACAGATCAACACCATGTCCCAGACTTTATCAAATACCAACTGTGTACATGCACCCACATCACCTGCCGTGCACCAGCTCGCTATGCAACTTTGGTACTTCCTGTGCCTCAGTGTCTTCCAAAGCCAGAAACTAACGTGGAGAAACAAATTGGCCCAGGACCCTTAGGAGCCATACCTACATTTGTATAGAGCTTTGAAACCAGAGACCAAGCCCTGTTTTCCCAAAGAGTAGAAACTTGTGTTCTCAAGTTTCCTGAGTCATTTTTGTAACTATTTCCTCTGTTGGTTTTTACTATTTTGAGTACAAGCTTAGAGATAAACTATTTGGCAGGATAGGATCATGGCCCAGATTTCAGTTCCAACTCTGCTTATCAATAGTTGGATCACTAGTTCTCTCTAATCCTCAGTTTCTACATCTCCAATATTAATATAACCATCTGACAGCCTTTTGGAGATTCAATATGATAATACCATAAACTAACTTATTCTATTGGGCAGCCCTTAGAGCAAGCGACAGTGTTTTGTTGGTTTTTGCCATCATGGACATAAGCAAAGAGTGTTGAGCAGGGGACAAGCTATATTCCTAGGTCCAATGAGGATGGATAGAGCTAAGCCAGAGGCTCTGCCTCAAAGAGATCACATGTGGTCTTAGAGACAGGAAATAAAGAGGAATTTGTTTATAATGTTCTGGGAATCAAACTCAGGACCTCATGCTTGCCAGGCAGGCACTGTGTTGCTGAGCTATATCCTGACCCCTTAAAGAGGAAATGGTAAGTGGTATCCATTAGTGCTACAGAAGCTAAGGGAGAAGGAATGGGCATTGAGGTTTGACTTGTGAGTAGAGAAAAGAATTTTTTTTTAGCTCAGGGTTTTAGAGGTTCAGTCCATGGTCGGATGGACCTGCAGCCATGAGGCCTCTGGTGGGGGCACTGAATGGCACAGTGAGGAGGGAGGGGCACAGTCAACTGCTTACCTTATGGGGCAGAAGAGGAAGAAGTTATGCTCCCACAATTCCCCTCGAGGTCACAGTCCTAAGGACCTAATGGCTTTCCTTGGGCCACACCTCTTGAAGGTTCCACCACCTCCCGATGGTGCCAGCCTGGAGACCAAGCATTTAACACAGGAACAAACCTCTAGGGGGTGTCCTGCATCATTCAAACTGTGACACACAGTGTCAGAGATGGAACGAGGTGTCTCTGGAGGGAAGGGTCAGAAAGCCAACATACCAGGTGCTATGGTGATTTCATCTCTGAAAGTGCTTCCCTACCAGTCAACTCTCAGTCCTCATCAGAAACCTGGCTTAGTCCACCTGGTCAGCCTTCAAGGCATGGTCAGCCCTTGCTGGCCTCTCTCACTGCTCTCCCAGCCCCAGGAGATGAGCTCTGTGTGCTCCTTGTTAGGGCTGGAGCCTCCTCTGCCTCCACCTGCACATCTCAGCCTCCAGGCAAGTCCTCCTACGGCTTCAGGTGCTTAGCACTCAGGCCCTGCTGTGGGGCCTCCTGCTCGCTGTCACCCAGATAGGAAGGCATGCTGGGAGCACACCGGAATCCAGCAGCTGGCAGATTTACACAGTCAGAACATGCTAATATCTTTTGACCAGTTTAGGAATAAATACTGCCCAACAAATTGTCGTTTTTATGAGTATTTACAACCAAGGCACTTTGTAAACCTAAGGGCTAATATTTCCCAGAGGAAATCTGGCTCTTGATTCTTGATAAATTATTGGAAATTCAAACCAGTCCCAACCCATGCATGTCTCTCCCTGTTTTGGGCTTCAGAAGTGTGGCCTAAGAGAGACTGAGGCTTGTCTGTGGCTGAAATCACAGTGGGGGATGGGCAACCTGCAGGCACTTAAATGATAATATTCAGAGTAATAATCACAAGCACTCATATAGCAATTATTATGCTCCAGGCACTCAGTCCAGACCTTTCGCTTAGTCAGCACAACCAGTGGAGGGCACAGGTTCTATTATTGTTCCTATTTTTATAGAATAGATGACTAACACACAGAGAATCCCACTAAGATTCTGTCACTGTTTTATAAGGGTAAGTGGTAACCCGACCCAGTCACAATGCTGTCTGTTACAAGTTATCCCAACTGCAAAACACGAATGTAGTTTATGTAAATAAAAGTGCGAGGGACAGGGACACTGGGGCAAGAGCTCTTCATCTATGTCACCAGTTTCCTAATCCCTCCCGGCTTCCCTGTGCTTGATTCCCTAGCAGTTCTGATGCTGGCTTGCCTTCTTGGTGATGAGATAGCTGCAGGAACCCCAGCCATCAAATCCCCTTCCATTCAATTTAACAGGACCAGGCAACGCCACATAGCAGTTTTTCATTGGTCAGAGCCAGTCACGTGTCGTCCAGCCTTGATTGACTCAAGGAAGTCCTAGGATGCCATTCAATGATTGGCTGAGCATGAGAGTGGGAGGGGCTGCCCATGCCCAATCTGGAGGGCTTAGAGTGAGGCTTGCCTATTCTGCCCTCCCATCTGGCGTGGGTGCTGTGATTCAGGAATCTGGGTCCCTTCCTCTATGAAACTCACCTGCCTGGAGTTTTCCTGTGGCCACAGATGCCACCGGAGTAGGGAACATCAATACAGGGTGTGTCGTCGCCACAAGCATAGCCCAGGAGCAGCCCTGGGAGCGCTCATGGTCCCACCGCTCACTGCCTGCCATCCGAACTGTACGGAACAGGCGTTCCCAACCCTTCAGTGTTGTTCAAGAGAACAACAATCCAAAACAAACATCTGAGCTCAGCAAACATACTTTTTGACAGCTTGAGCATAGAAGAATGTCAACAAATGTTGCTTCAAATCGAAGCCCCCTCCCCTTTGCTTCCACGGGGACTCCCGTGGTGGCCAGGGGCGGGGGGCAGAGGCGCTCAGTCTTCCCAGGTCCTGCCAGGCCTGGGTCCTGGGAATGGGACTGGGGATGGGACACCTGGGTCTCCTCCTCTGCCACACACATTTGGAGGACTGGGCCACGCTGGAAAGTGCTCAGAGGAGCCCAGGTTGGGGAACCACCAATACGGTGCTCTGCCAGCCTGAGCGAAAGGCAGCGGGGGCCAGGCCTGCAGCAAGGACTTGTCAGGGTCCTAGGATAAATTGCAAAGTGACTGAAAAGCAATGTCCGAAGATCTGGGGACTGCCTGGATGTGGGAGGTTCTGGAGACAGACACACAGGATGTGGAGAGGGCGTGGTCCCTCATGCAGATGTGCATGACGAGGGGTGAGCCGAGGGCGGGGTGGCATAGTTGGGGTGGCGAGGCTGAGGGTGTACAGGAGACACTGACACAGGCAGGACACTGACACAAGAGATTATCGGCAGATTATTCTCCAGGAGGCCGGGCGAATGCAGCGCCTGCCCCTGCTCCTTCTCTGCCCTCGCCAGCTAGTTTGGAGCTCAGCTCCTGGGCTCTGTTTCAGCGGACACTTCAGCAGTTCCTCATTTCCTATGTGCTCTGTGCCCTGCGGGGCGGGATGTGTGCAGCAGGTCGGGCAGGCTTCAAGCATCCTTCAGTCGTTGTCTGCAATGTCACCTTAACACCGTCAGAGCCCGGATGACAATGCCAGAGCTGTGTTTAGGGGAGTGCAAGGGAGAAGAAGGTTTCACCTCCCTTGTCTTGGGCACTGTTAGTACAACCAAACTGAGCGCAGTCTTTTGCC
Source organism: Dasyprocta punctata (assembly GCA_004363535.1). Taxonomy (NCBI): domain Eukaryota; kingdom Metazoa; phylum Chordata; class Mammalia; order Rodentia; family Dasyproctidae; genus Dasyprocta; species Dasyprocta punctata. The sequence continues at coordinate 8,005 of RJWM01036623.1, forward strand.
AGCCCTTGCTCTGTAGACCTAGCCTGCTCCCGTGCCTGGACTCTCAGCACTCCGTCTGGCACACACCTGCAATACCTTTGGGTTTGGGCCGCAGACACTGGGCTTTGCGTTTGTCCCGTGAGCACTCAGCAGCGAGCTTTGGCATGGAGGGGAGGTCTGTGCGTGTACGGTAGGGTTGGGCACAAGGAGACCCCTGAACTCATGCTTCCCGCAAGGTCACGCCTTCTCTACCTGTCGGGTCCCCTCCTCAGCAATCCCCAGGCACGTGACCTTGTCAGTGGCGTGGACCTGGTGAATTGATTTGTCTCGGTAAAGCTGCATCTGCTCCAGTAATGTCAACAATTGCTTGGTTACTCCCTCCGAGGTCCAGTTTGGTAAGGAAAGAGGCTAAATCCTGCATTCTTCCTCTCCATTTACCAGTTTTCAAACGGATGATGTCCTTGGCCACACGCCGCACAGGGAGGATGACCGTGCAACTCATCACCCACACCCGGACACTTGTGAGAAAGCAACGGGCACAAACCAGGATGCTCCATGGTGAATACCCGCCTGGATACATGTTCACACCACCTAGCAGGGAGCAGTGGGTCCATTTTAAGTATCATTACAGTATAAAAGATAATTTGCTGCAACTTTTTCTTTTCTTTTCTTTCTTCTTTTCTTTTCCTTTCTTCTCTTTTTTCTTTCTTTCTTTCTTTCTTTCTTTCTTTCTTTCTTTCTTTCTTTCTTTTTTCTTTTCTTTCAGGTTTTTTAATACTGTGTAGTCCAGGCTGGTTTTGAACTCACTATGTAGCCCAGGTTGGTCTTGAACTTGAAGCAGTTTTCCTGTCTCAGCCTCCTAGTGCTGGGATTGCAGGCACATACCACCACATCCAGCTTGCAGCTGGTATTTTTACTGATGCTCAGATTGTGTTGCCTTTGACCAGTAGGAAAATTAATGCTTTAGTCATTTCTGCTGCTGCAACTGAATACTTGAGAGCAGGTGAGGTATAAAGAATGGAAGCTGAGTTAGCTACTGTTCTGGAGGCTGGGAGTCCATTATCAAGTTGCAGGTATCTGGTGAAAGCCCTCTTTATTTTACTTTAGTTTTTCCCGCACTTGGACTCAAACCCAGGACCTTCACACTGAGCTATATCCGCAACCCTTTTAATTCTTTTATTCTGATAGTTTCACCAAGTTGCTAAATTGCCCAAGTTGGTCTTGAACTTGAAATCCTCCTGCTCAGCCTCCCAGAGTGCTGAAATTGTAGGTGTGTGCCACCATGGCCAGCTGTGAGTGCCTTCTTTGTGCATGATAACATGGCATATAGCATGTCACAGTGAGACAGAGGAAGTGTGCTAGCTTGAGTCTCTCTTCCTCTTAGAATGCTATTAATGCCACCATGGCAGCCCAGCCTCATGAGTTTATCTAATCCTAGTTATCTGCAGAAGCCCCACCTCCAAATATCATTAACATGTGAGTTTGGGGGCCAAGTTTCTAACTTGGGGAACACATTCGAACCACAGCAACTTTTAAACACCCCCCCTTGTCCTGACGCTGGTGATGTCACAAACCGTGGGTTGGTTTTTCCTAAGGACAGGGGCACAGATCTTGGCACTATTACAACATGCAGTGTCCATCCAGGCACTGCTGCAATGATCCTGGCACCAGCAGAATAACGCACAGCCCTTGGGTGCACTGAAGGAACCAGGGATATCTGTGAAGTTAGCTGCCTACCCGAGGGGTGGCCAAGGGGGCTGCACAGTAAGCAGTCAGGAAGGAGGCAGCCATTCATCTCTAAAACCCAGGAAGGAGCCAGGCTTGGTGGTGCATATCTGTAATCCCAGCAGTCAGGAAGCTGAGGCAGGAGGATGGCTGTGAGTTCGAGGCCAGCCTGGGCTACATAGCGAAACCCTGTCTCCAAAAAATTAAAAATTAAAAAATAAAACTCAGGCAGGCTGCTAGGGGAGAGTGAACTTCAGCCCTGGTGTTTTTGTTTGTTTGCTTTTTTTTTTTTTTTATGGTGCCAAGGAGCCCTGGGCCTTCACACTAAGCTACATCCCCAGCCCTTTTTATTTCTTATATTTGAGACAGGCTCTCACTAAATTACCCAGGCTGGGGCTCAAACTTTTGATCCTCTTGCCTCAGCCTCCAGAGTGTTGGGATTACAGGCCTTTGCCACCACACCCAGCTTCCTCAGTCCTGTCGTGAAAGGGCTTTGAAGGAGCCAGCTGGCTGGGCCAAGAGGGAGCCAACCACAGTATCTCCTCGACTCCTGGGGCTCCTCTGGCAGCCCCTCCCTGAGGCGAGGACCCCACCTGGCTGAAGGGAGGAGCCCACCTGGAGCCCTGGCCCTTCCAACCAGACCCCAGAAAGCCCTGGATTAAGAGTCCCAAGCCTGTTTCTGGGGCGTTGGTGGCCTCTAGAGCCTGCACAGCTTAGTGAGTGGGGGAGCACAATGCTCCCTGCGGGACACTTCACAAAGCCTGCGACAGTTTCGGTTTTCACAGCTTGGGCAGGGGCACATTACAGGGCCAAAGGTTCCTGGTGCCGAGGTCCAGAAGTCTGGCACTGGGCCCCGGGGATGCTGGAGGACAGTGTTTGTGAGAAGCAGGGACAGAAGCTGGGCACACAGCCTGGGCTGTCCTCACACAGGAGGGGACGACGTAGCACAGAGTAGAGAGTGGGCAGAGGAGGAGGGTGGGTGAAGAGGCCAGGCCCCAGTCCATCCCCATGGCCATGTTCTGTGGGGGATACCATGGAGCTTAAGATTTACAAAATTGAAGCTGCCTCCCAGGTCTTTGATCTTTATATAGTTAATTCTTTTTTTCTTTTTCTTTTTCTTTTCTTTTCTTTTTTTTTTTTTTTTTTTTTTTTTTTTTTTTTTTTTTTTTTTTTTTTTTTTTTTTTTTTTTTTTTTCTGATACAGGATATTGAACCCAGGGCCTTTGTACTGGGCCACATCCCCAGACCTTTTTCATTTTTGATTTTGAGACATGCTCTTCGTAAGTTGCTAAATTGCCCATGCTAGTCTTGAACTTGGTGATCCTCTTGCCTCAGCCTCTCAGAGCACTGAGATTCAGGTTTGTGCCAACATGCTCAGGTTAAATTAATTCTTCAAAGCAGAGAGAGATAGAACACATCTTATGTAAGCATTTATCACCTTGGCGTGTGGCTGTTAATCATTTAGAAGTACAATACTGTGTGTGGTTCTGTGTGTGGTTCTGCATATAGTCTTGCTCTGGCTGAGGACCTGCAAAATACTTCAAATGCTCACTCTCTGCTCACTAGGAGACCGGGAGTGAGGTGCTGTGCCTGCCCGATGCAGGAGGCGGGGTGGGGTGACCGGGGGAGCCCCCTATGCATTCTCAGCTCACCTGGCTGGTGGTTAATGAGCCACAGTTGTGTGCAGGTGACCTGCTAGGTGCAGGGGTGCTCACAGCCTAGGACAAGAGGCCCACGTTGGACAGAAAGCCACCATCGGTGACTGCCACGTAGAAACAGAAGGAGACAGCAGACACCGTGAGACTCCAGGTCTTGGGCTAGAGCTCTGGGGTGAGTGATGTGGGGAGCCCTGGGCTGCGCCCCTTCCTAGGTCCTTCCCTGGAGGCACACAGGCGCTCACATGGCCAGGTGCAGTCTCCTTACCAGGGCAGCAGTGGGCACTGCCCTGACCACTTTGGGAGGCCTGTCCGCTGGAATCTAGTACACATGCACAAAGCGGCAACGTCAGAGACCCCCAGTGAGCCGGCTTCACAGACAGAAAACCGAGTGCCTCTATTGGTATCCATCCCATCATGCACAGAGAGGGCAGCAAGCTCGGCTGCTGGCCCGCAGGGTCCCCACGGTGCTCCTCTCTCTGTGCGTCCTTGAGCCTTTGCCCAGTGACTGAGGCCAGTTGCATTTCCACCACTGACCAGCAGAGGGCACGCGGCCCAGGCTCCTAGGGAGGGCGGCAGGCCAGGAGACCTGACCGAGAGCCTCTCTTCCAGGGCGCCTGTCCAGAGGGTTTTCAAGGAGTAAACAGCCAAGGACGTTAGACCTCTAGTCTCATGACACACGCACACTGGCCCGATGGGGGCCTCCACCTCTGTTTGTCAAGCTTCTTCCCTCACTCCAGATACGTGTTATATGTCCCGACCTAGATCCCCACCTTGAGCCCCATTGCGAAAGTAAAATTTAAATCCTTCACATAGAGCTTCATTTCAGCCCACAAAGACCTCAGAGCCCTTGCTCTGTCGCCAGGCCTGGGCTGGGAGTCAGGGAAGAGGCGGGAAAGGTGTGCTCACTGTGGCAACCAGCAAGGGGTGGGGCAGAGAAGGGAAAGGCTTTGCTGTTTGGAGGTGAGAGGTGGAGGCAAAGGCTGAGTTTTGTTTCAGGAATTAGAGATTCAGTCTGGACCGCTAATGCCTGGATTCAAGCCTCATTTCTCAGCTGCGTGGCCCTGGACAGGTTAGTCTCTCCTTGCCTCAGTTTCCCCTTCTGTAAAATCGACCCATTGGAGTACCATCCTGGAAGATTCAGCGAGGTAGCCCAGGGCAATATTTGGCATAGATGCGTCATCGTCACCATCATCATAACTAGGCTAGGCCGTAACCAAAGGGGACAGAGCCCACCAGGCAGAAGGAAGAAAGCCCAGCTGGTGGTACCAGCACTGCCCCCAAGATCCTCCATGCAATAGAACAAGGGCTTTAGAGTCTGACTCTCAGGTAGTGGGGCCAGAGGAAGGAGCACCTCCACCAGCCCGGCACTGGCCTAAATGGGCCGCTTCTCTCTCCCTCCCTCCCTTTCTTTCTTTCTTTCTTGAGCAAGGAAACTCATCTTGCTACCGTATGCAGCAGCCAGTAAAAACACGTTAATCTTTAACGTGTTAGCAAAACAGCCTCCAATTTGAATATTGGCTCTTCCTTCCATCTGTGGCAGTTTGCAGACTTTTTTAGAGTGGCAGAATGCCTCGGCTAGGCACCAGCCGGCTGCAGGCACCACCCCCTGCCACGGAGCCTCCCCCGGGAGGAGAGGAACGCCACCCCAGACGCCCTCGGCCAGCCGGTCCATGGTGCTGCGGGGTGGAACTCAGCGGAGCCCCTGCTCCCCTGAGCTCTGCATGAGTGGTCCTCCCTGGTGAGCTCTGCAGACCTGGAAAATGACTGCACCCCCACCCCAGCCCAACTGGGGAGTCAGCACAGGGACCTCGCTCAGGATTTTGCCAAGGGAAGCTATTTGAGAAGAAAAAAAAGAAAAAGACCATCATCCGAGATCCCTCCTTTTCATCAAAGAAATATTAGCATTGGATGGGAAGAAAGAATCAAAGAATAAGAGCCAAGTCTTCGAAATGAGTAGGTCTAGCTTTGTGAAACCCACCCTAGCATCTTAATTTATGTCATTTGGGTGTTAAAAATAGCCCTGAAGGATCTGCAAGCCTGCCAAAAGCAAGATGCAAGTGGAGTACCCCAGGGGTCGGTCGTGGGTCTGAGCCTCTCCCAACTGACCGGTCCACAGCCTGCTGCCCCCTTGAGAGAATCCAGATGGAAACTTCACCTTTGGGAAACACGTACCCCTCCAGAGCTTGTCAAATGCCAAAGAATCAAGCAAAGAATAAGTAGCAATATTTTATAAGTTTTAAAATGCTATTTTAACACAAATACTAGAGCAACTATAGCATAAATCAACAGAGACACCCAAAAGTATGTTTGTACAAGAAATGTAATAAGCTGGTATGAAAAACAGTGTCAACTGGTCCAGATGGCAGAAAAAGCCAATATTCAAATGTATGCTGTTTTACTAACACATTAAAGATCAACATTTTGCTACCTGCTGCTCATGATAGCAGGATTAAAAAAAAAAACACACAACACACACATACACTCACGCGTGATATTCTAACCCAGAGAATGAAAGACTCTTAAAGAAATTGTCAAGTGCTTTCTATACTTCATCTGGTAGTTTTATAGCTTCTGTGGTTCAGAGAAAAATTTGCATTTGAAAATGCAGTTTTCCCCCATCTACCTGATGTTGGAGAAAATTAGGAAAGGATGATGAGAAAGTATTCATGTTGTGGTCCTTCGGGGTCTCCTCGTACTTTAGCTTTGGGAACAGTTACTCCAAGTATCTGCTCTGTGCACCGTGTGTGAATACGTTTAAGGTGCTCCCTTAGACACTGTAGCTCAGGGGTCCCCAAGATCTCTGGGAGGTAGACAGGGGCAAAAGTATTAGCCCCACTCTATAGATGGGCAAACTAAAGCTCAATGATGGCGCATAGCCAGCCAGAGATGGCAGGGACTAAAGGAAGTGGGTTAGGAGTTGTAGGACTTCAGACAGGACTTCAGTAAGGGAGTAGCCAGGAAATTCTCAGCTCCATCTCCTTCTTGAAGAGTTGACTCTTAAACTGATGGATTTGGGGGACCTATCAATCTGAGTTCAAATCCTACCTCTATTGAGAAGACCTTGGACCAGTGACCTTGGGTGGTGACCTCACCTCTGAGCAGCCACTGAGAACAGAAACCCTGCTGTAGGGCTGGGTGGGCCTCAGATGGGATGTAATGGGTGAGCAGTAACTGTCTATAAATGGACAGCAAATCTGACCTGGGACGTGACTTGGGAGACACAGCTGGCCACAAATGGCTTGTTGGACTTACCTGGTGTTTTTTTTTAAATTTATTTTATGTATTGTATTTTATTAATGTATTGTACAGATATTTTATGTATTGCATTGTATTGTATTGTATTGTATTGTATTGTATTGTATTAGAGTCTCACTGTGTTGTCCAGGCTGCCTTGGACTCACCATGTAGCCCAGGATGGCCTCGAACTCGTGACAGTCTTGCCACTTTGTCCCGATTGCTGGTATTACAGGCGTGCACCACCAGTCCTGGTTTACTTAGTGTTTTTTAAAAAGTTCAATTTAAAAAAGATCTAGAGAGTCCATGTCATGATCCAGATTGCCTCCTGTGGCACATGGCCACAGTCAGAAGCTCTGGCAACCCATAGCCAGCCTCTGAAGCTGAGGGGGAGGGGCTGCTCCCATTCTGGCAGGACCTGGGCTGCCCATCTAGCAGGGAGTAGGCGGACAGTGAGAGCTGGGCTCCCACCTGTGCTCTCAGCTCCACTCCCTGGTGCCCCCCACACCACAGCAGGGGCAGGAGCAGCACTTCTGGCCCCCGTAGGCATTGAGTGGCTTAAATGGTGCTCCCCAAAACCACTTGTTCATGTTCTAGAACCTGTAAGTGCGAACTTCTTTGTTTAAAGGCTCTTTGTAGCCAGGTATACATGCCTGCAAAGCCTCTGGAAGGCTCAGGAAGGAAGATTGGGAAAGTTTGAGCTTAACCAGGCACTGTGGCACATGTCTGTAATTCCAGCACTCAGGAGGCTGAGGCAAGAGGATCATTACAAGTTCAAGACCAGCCTGGGCTTCAAAGTGAGCTCAAATCCAGCCCAAACTGCATAGCAAGACCCTGTCTCAAAAACAAAAACAAAAACAAAAACAAAACAAAATGGAAAAACAGAAAGTTTGAGCCCAGCCAGGGCAAAGTAGCACTTAAGGAGACCTACCTCAAAAAAAAAAAAAAAAAAAAAAAAGGTTGGGCTAAAGTTCAGTGCAAGGACGCTGGGTTCCAACCCCAGTGTTGCAAAAAGGGAGAGGGGGCCTTTGCAGTTTGAACTAAGAATTAAAGAAAGAAAGAAAAAATAAAAGAACAAAAGTGATACAGAATTTCAAAACAAAATAATAGGAAATTAACACTAGTATTGCATATTGTTATCTTCAAAGTAGTTGTTCAGACTAGAAGATTTAGTAATGAAAAAAATGATCAAACAATCAAACAATGAAAACATGAACTGTTCTCTTTTTTCTTTTTTTTTGGCGGGGGTGAAAGGGTCTTGTTCAGGCTGGCCTTGAACTCACTGTGTAGCCCAGGCTGGCACTGAACTTGCAGTGATCCTCCTGTCTCAGTCTCCCAAGTGCTGAGATTACAGGCGTGTGTTATCACACCCGGCCCTCAAAGTGTTCTTTTTGATGAACTAACAGAAATTAGTAGTACAGTTATATATATATATATGTATATACACGCACACACATGTATATATATACATTTACACATATCTCTGTGAACATATATACCTATAATCTTTCCCCTTCTTTCTTTGGAATTAAGCATCATGAGATGAGACCATCTTGGCTTACCCGGATGGGCTTGAAACCCAGTGACAGTGTTCTTCTGAGTAAGCTGTGTGAAGATAGAGGCAGAGGCTTCAGCGATGTGGTTCCAAGCCAAGGAACACCCAGAGCCACCAGCCACTGGAAGAGGCAGGAAGGAGCCTCCCCTGGGCCTCATTTCTGCACTTCTGGCCTCTGGACCTGTGAGAGAGCACATTTCTTTTGTGTTAAACCACCAGGCTGGGGCTCACTCAGGCCTGACAGGTGAGCCTCCAGCCTCCTGAGCACCTGACCTTTGATTCAGACTCTTTAGGGTCCCTGGGGTCTTCACACAGCCTGCAGACCTGTCGGGACCTTGGCTCTTGGGGCCCACATGCTCACCAAGCTGCGGCCCTACTGACCAGGTGGCAGCGAGGGAACCAGCCCGTGCCACCTCCAAACCCTGGCCCATCTGCTTTCTCTGCCTGGGGACTGTCTTCTGCCCACTGCCAACCTCCTCAGGGAAGTGGGCTCTGACCCTGGCCTCTGTGCTGATCCCCTTGAGCACAGGCCATGCTATCTTTCTGGGCTATCCCTTCCTCCAACCTAGAAGCATTTAGAGGACAGGAACTACATCTGCTGTCTTTGATGTTCACTGAGAGCACCCAAAGCTGGAACTACTTAGCATGCTGATCAGTGGGCAGAGCACCTTAGAAGTACATGGATGCCTCCTGCACAGAAAGGGAAGGTGGAATCATGTGACATGCTTAAGTTGACAAAAAGGTGGAGTCATGTGACATGATGTTCACTTATTAAGTTGACAAAAATGTAAAAGGACAACAATATCAAGTGCTGGAGAGAAGGTGGGAGAACACTCCCAGATCAATAGTCTGATGCAATTAATGACATATTGCAACATTCTAAGTGCACATACTCTGACCCAGGAGTTCCATTCTTCATATCACTCTGGAGAAATCTTTAAACAAAGAAGCCTATGCAGGTACCCTCGTTGTACCTCTATCGAAAGAGTGAACAATTATCCTTGAGGTCAGGAAAAGGCTGGTGAAATAAACTAAATTAGCCACACAAGGGAACATTGTGCCACAGTCAAGGATGAGGTGTGCCTACCTTTATGAACGCAGTGCCAGGCTGAAAGACTGTTAAGGAATGATACACTACTGGACACAGTGGGCCACTCCTATAACCCCAGCACTTAGGAGGCTGAAGCAGCAGGATCACCATGAGTTCAAGGACACCCTGGGCTACATAGTGAGTTCAATGCCAGCCTGAACTACATAGGGAGACCATGTCTCAAAAAGTAAAATAAATAAGTAAAGGACTGGAGATGGAGCTCAGTGCAAAAGCAGTGGGTTCCAATTCCCCAATACCACAAGAAGGAAGAAAAGAAAGAGGGAAGGAGGGAGAGAGGGAGGGGAAAAAGAAAAAATAAAAAGAATGACATGCACATTACAATAGCATGTTTTTAGCAAAGCATCTTGCAAAAGTAGTACAGTATTGCCAGTCATCTGGGCAAAGGGTCACAAGAAGGAACAGTTCTGCTTCACAGGTGACAAGTGGCCATGTCTGGAGATATTTTTGGTTGTCACAAATAGGCAAAGAATGCCACTGGCACCTGATGAATAAGAGGCCAGGAGTGCAGCTAACCATCCTACCACGCGCAGGATGGCCCCACGACACAGACTGCCCCCCCATTCCGGGAGCTCAGACTGCAGAGACTGGGAAACCATGTGTGAAATGCAGGACGAGCTCTGGAAGGGTGGTCGTGCTGATAACAGGTTATCTCTGGGGAGTAGACTGGAGGCTTGGGTGCTGATCAAAGGCGGTTGTAACACGTCGTCACTATTTCCCGGGAGAGAACATTTGTCTGTAAGAACACTGCGGACAGAAGAAAG
>RJWM01036624.1:0-17771 GCA_004363535.1 Dasyprocta punctata
TTACGAAAAATCGACAGCAAGTTCTAACCAGTCTTCAGTGACGGAAAGCAGAGCAAAGTCACCGGCGAATGGGCGAAGGCGAACATGGGCAGGGGCTGCCCTGGCCACTGGAAGCAGGAGACACAAAGCAACAGGAAGCCATTTCTAGGACAGATGATCCTGATCGTGGTGATGGATTTTATGAATTAGCATTTTTTACAAAATAGATTTTGTTTTTCAGAACAGTTTAGGTCCACAGCAAGACTGAAAGGAAGGCACCGTGATTTCCTGTCCACCCTCCCCGAGCGCACTTACACGCGCCCAGACTCTTCCATTATCAAACCCCACCCCGCAGTTGTGCATTTTTCTTCCTTGACACATCATTATGGCAATGGGCTTCTCACAAGCATATACACACGTCAAAACTTCTCAAACTGGTCGGGCATGGTGGTTCATGCCTGTAATCCCAGCACTCTGGAGGCTGAGGCCGGAGGATGGCCAAGGAATTCAGGCCAGCCTGGGCTGCATAGTGAAATCCGGCCTCAAAAAGACAAAAAAATAAAAAAGAAAAAGAAAAAAAGAAAAGAAAAGAGAAGATCCTCAAACTGTACACTTTAGCCATGTGCACTTCATGGCACAGAAATTACACCTCAATAAAGCTGCATTTGTGTGCGTGTGTGTGTGATACTAAGGATTGAACCAAGGGCCTTGCTCATGGTAGGTAAGCACTGTCACCACTGAGCTATACCTACCTATTTTTATTTTGAGATAGTCTGGTCAGGTTGGCCTCAAACTTGAGATCCTTCTGTCTCAGCCTCCCAAGTGTATAGCTGGGATTACCTGCACCTGCCATCATACCTGGCAACAAAGCTGCTTCCTGCAAAAAAAAAAAAAAAAAACTAACACTATTCCAAGAAAGGGCTTCTCTTTGCTTCTCTCAGTACTGGATCTCTTTTGCCTAATATCTAGTTTACTATGCACCACAAGTAGGACTCAGCCCACAGCACTTTTTCTCTTACATTCCTGGTTTCACCCTCAGCTGTGAGTAACCAGAGTTCTAGAGATCAGTTTCTACCTCAGCACAGATCCCAGCAGCTGCCAGTGGGTGGAGACCCTCCAAAGCGTCTGCTCCAGCAGCTGAGGGAAGCCAGGGCTGGGGGCAGGAGGTGAAAAGAGCTGCAGAAAGAAAACTATCACACGTATGCCACAGGATGCCTGACTGAAATTCAGTCCCCCGCTTGGGGTCAGACAGGGATGACTTCCACCCCATAATGAGGAAGCAGAAGACCCCTCTTTGATGGCATTTCAGCTCCTCTCTCCTGGCCTCCTGACCCTTTGAGCTTCCTAACCTTTTGGGAGTCAGCTGTATTTGTCTGTCTGCTATTGTCAGACTTACTCACAGACAAGGGCTGGTTGGCGATCCTGTCCCTTTGTTCTGAAGAGCCAGAAAAGAAGGCACTTTGACCCCTGCTGCTAAGCAGGGTAAACAAAGGCCTTCTTGACTGCCAGGAAGCTCAAAGTGCTCATTAAGCAAGAAGTTTTCTGGCCAGTGGTTGAAATGACATCATGCTTCCTCCTGGAATCCAACTAGAGATAAAAATCGGGTCATTCAATTTACAAAGAGCCAATGTTCCTGTCTCCTGCCAGCTTTCAGGGGTTACTGGCTCTCAGAGCCATCAGGGAAAAGAGGGGCCTGTTTGAACTGGGGCTTTGAAAAACTCTTTTCAACTTCCTCCATTTAATTCCTGATAGCATGCAAAGATGTTTCACTCTAAATTGCCTGTGTCAGAGAGCAAGAGAAGGGGGGGTGTGCTCCTCACTTACCATTCCTGAATTTTCAAATTGAGTGCTTAACAAGACATGGCACTGGCAGACAGGTCTTATTAGCTAATAATGAGATAGTCCTTCCAGCTCTCTAACAAAGTTCAAGAGAATGAAAGAAATTGATTTTTTTTTTTTTTTAACCTTTTACCACCCTGCCTTTTCTAGGGATTTTCAAAGAGCAAAACCATGAGGTGGGACAGGTCCAAGCTGGGGAAAAATGGGAAATCACAGGTGGGCATGAGGTGGGACAAAGTTATGGCCAACCAATAAGATTACGAGCATAATTGCTCAGGTAATATTGATTAAATGGGGATCAAATCGGGAAGCAGGTCACAGTAGCAAGCAGGCATGAAACAGAGCAAGGGCTTTTCCTGGAGGTTGGGTCAGTGGCTCTTCCTGGGTTTCCCCAGGTGAAAGATACCTATTTAGAATATCAATCACCATTGTTTTTTCTTAGGGGAAGTATGTGGGTGCATTCATTTCATTTTTTGCCTTGAGGTCTGGTCCTCAATGGAGGTGTCTGTCTCCCCCACAGTTGCAATTTGTAGACCTGTCTGACTGCCTAGAAAATTTCTACCTAAGTTAGCTGTCTAAGACAGTTTGAACAATCAGTAATTAACGATTTTTTTAAATCCTAGTGAATGTAGAATAACCCATTTTCCCTAATTCTTTGCCAGTGAGGAAAATCTTTTTTTTTTTTTTTTTTTTTTTTTTTTGCGGCACCAGGGATTGAACTCACAACCTCGCACCTGCCAGGGCAGGCGCTTAAGTCGCTGAGCCAAACTCCTGGCCCTGGTTTTTTGAGGCAGGGTCGCACTATGTAGCTCAGGCCGGCCTTGCGCTTGCGTTGTAGCCCAAGCCGGCCTCGAACTCACAACGCTTCTCTTACCTCAGCCTCCCGAGTGCTGGGATTAAAGGCGTGAGTGAGGAAAATCTTAACAGAATGTATCTGTAACCAGCTTCCAGATCTAGAATTTCAGGATAATTTCACCAAAATACTAGTCCCACTTAATAAAGATTAAAATGGTAAAAGCAAAACGCCTCTTATTTTAGAGGAAGTTTTGTGCAGCAACTTTTTTTGTTAAGTGTCATCAAAATATACTTTGTCCCAAACAAGAAAAGTAAGTTTAAAACATGTGCAAACACACATACTTTTCACAACTTACTGATCTACAACTAAGACTCTTGCAATCATCTGCTCATAGGTTACTTATAAATCACATAAAATTCTTCTGCTTTTCATAAAAATGATTCCAAACTTGGAGATAAATAAAAAAGATAATTGGGTCAAATTTGATGATGCTAGGGCCCATTTGATTGATGTTCTCAAGTGAATAATGTCTAACAGTTGACTTATTATTACTAATTGATCAAAGCCCTATCTCTTTTCTAACTCTATAAAATCTAGGTTTATGTTTGTAGAAAACTGGTGAGTTACATCTGTTCCTCTATAATAATACAAGTCAAAGAGTGTTAGCTTTCATTATTATAAAAAACACCTGAGAAAATCAAATTTTAGGATGAAAAGGTTTATTTTGGCTCACAGTTTGGAGGTATCTGTTCACAGTCAGTTGCCTTCATTGCTTTTGGGCCTGTGGCAGGGTAGTACATCACCATAGGAGCACACAGCTAAGCAAAACCATTCACCTCACGGCCAAGAAGAGGAAAAGAGGACGACAAGGCATTGGGGTCCCATGATCCCCTACAAGGGGACACCTCCCAGTGACATAAAAACCTCCCACTAGACCCCTCTTCTTAAAGATTCTACCACATCTCAATAATGCCACCAGCTAAGGACCAAGTTTTAATACATGGACCTCTCAGGGACATTATCCAAATTACAGTAACTCACTCTGGGAAGCTGTCTTGGTTACTTTTCGCTTGTTGCCGAGACAAAATACCTGATACCCAAAATTAGGGAAGGAAAGGTTTATTCTTACAGTTTCTCGGGAGTTTCAGTCCATACTTAAGTTGGCTCCAATGCAGCGTGGCAGGGCAGGGCTGCTTTCATGGCAGCTGCGAGCAGCAAGGCACGCTGGAAAGAGAGAGGCGGAAGCGGAAGTGCAAGAGGAAGACCCGCCTTCCCTTACACTGTACCTCAGCTCCACCCCTGGGCGGGTGTAGCAGTCACTGCCATTAATCCTGGCGCTACACAACAAACTGATCACAAGCATCAGATTCAGCCCCATCAAAAGTACATGAGGACTTGGAGGTACATAGCATATCACCCAATACAGAAGCTTAAGCCAGAGGCTCACGAATTGAAGCCCAAACTGGGAAATTTAGCAATTTAGTGAGACCCTGTCCTGAATTTTAAAAAGTAAAATAAAAAAGTCTGGGGATGTAAGCTATTGAGAGGCCCCCAGTATCAATGTCCAATATTGCAAACTATAGCAAAGATACTATTGCCTTGTAAGTCATTATTCAGTTTTACCTCTAACTTAGCACTTTTTTTCAACATTCATTCCTCCCACTGACTTTGTACACTGAAATCAGCTTTGTTATTCTGCCAGTTTTTCATAAATGAATTAAATAATACCTTGACACATGCTATATATTTCTAGGGCAATTACTTTTTAACAGTTTGCACATTATGGATCAGCACTCTACCAGCATTTAGGAATTTAAAATAGTAGAACTATCTGATTTTCAACACATGGGCCAGCTCAGTGTGGATTTTCCAGAAGTAGACCCTAGGACAAGGACTTTCGTACCAGAGCTTATTTGGGAGGGGCAGGAGCTCCTAGAAAGGAAACAGGAAAGTGACATAGGAATGGAAGGCAGCCAATACAGGCGAGCCATTCTATTGTCGTGGATGACTGTGGAGTTCAATCCCACAGGGAATCTGCGAGAAAAAGTATAGAACACACCCACCTGGGTTATGCACCCGAGGAAAGTGGAACTGGAATACTTACACACCAATTCCTAGAAGTCATTTTTTGAGGACTTTCCTGAGTAGCACTCATTCTCCAGTGCTTCCTGCCATATATGTCATTTTTTTCTCAGTGCTGGTCTAAGTTCTCAGGCATGAAGAGACAGGCATGGGCAAGTGGAAATCTTAAGGTTCACTGAACTTAAGAGTTCAAAGGAGGTAGACAAGGGGTGCTAATGGCCTTTTAAAAAAACACACAAAACAAAACATTTCCATTTATTAGAAAATTATGTCATCCTCCGCATAAGAGAATACACCAGCATTCTCAGAAAAAAAGTAACTCTTTTTTTTCAGATGGTAAGATATCCAGATTTGAATCTTTTCACCAAAGAAATTTTTCTTAGGATTAATCAAACACAAAGTACTCAGAGCACAATGCAGTTGATTTTCTAAAAGGAACATTTAGGGGCCCCAGATATAGGTCAGTAGCACAGTGCCTGCCTGGCAAGTACGAGGTCCTGAGTTCGATTCCTGATGCCAAATAATGATAATAATAGTAATAATAATAATAATAATAAAAGAAACGTTTATTTGAGATCGTTGAGGGTTTATGTGCAGCACATTTGCCATTGGAAGTAAACTTACTGACTACATGAGAGCATGAATGATCGTTTTGAAATGTGAATGAAAGCTTTGGGTGAAACATTTCCTTATCAGTCCTTTATAAAGTGCATTTAGAACTTTTCATAATTAAACAAAATGTTTTCCTAAATATCTTTTTTTTAAGCATTAATTTGTGTGGCATAAGGAAAAAACCAACAGGGTTGAGGATGTGGCTCCGTGGTTTACAGTTCTCCCACCACAAACAAGACCCTCAGTTTGATTCCCAGCACTGCAAAAACAAATAGATCACAAAGCTCACAAGTATTCTTTCTGCCTTAAAAGAGGAATTCTAAGTACCAGAAAGGAAGGAAAGCTAAGGATCACACCATCAGATTTAGGAAAGAAAAACCTTCTCTGCCACATGAATGGTAGAAAGCACCGCTGTCAGCTGGGGGAGCCTCGCCTGGCCTCCAGCTCAGCTGTGCTGCTCTGAAGCTTTTAGAGGACCCACACTGGACTCAAGGTCATGCTGGCCTGGCTGTTTGTCTTGCAGACAGAGAGAGTGAACCAAAATAACTTCACCCAGGAGACATAGGCACAGAATAATAAATACTTAACTCAAACATTTAGCCATTATAGTCTCTGTTTCCTTGACACCAGACTGTCTGGTCCAAAGACAGTTTAAAGGCCTCCAGCCTTTAACTAAAACATGAGAATTCTTTATAGCTGCCCAGATTACAAGGGCATGGGTGTCTACCCCACCCCTTGCTTTGCCACACACATGTGCACAAATGTACACACTGAAAAAGAAAACTCAGCTCTTCCCCTTAAGTCTCCCCAGGTAGTTCTTTTTTTCTCTCTCACTTTCTTTCTTTCTTTCTTTTTTTGTCTTTCTTTTTTTCATCTCTCTCTCTTTCGTCTCTTTTTCTTTCTTTCTTTCTTTCTTTCTTTCTTTCTTTCTTTCTTTCTTTCTTTTTGTCTTTCTTTTTTTCATCTTTCTTTCGTCTCTCTTTTTCTTCTTTCTTTCTTTCTTTTTGTCTTTCTTTCTTTCTTTCTTTCTCTCTTTCTTTCTTTCAATAAGACCTCTCTATGTAGTTCAGACTGGCCTTGAACTTACCATGCACCCCAGGCTGACCTCAAGCCCTATGCAATCCTCCTGCCTCACCCCCCACCCAGTGCTGGCATTATAAGTGTGCACCATCACACCCAGCTCCCCACGTATTTCTAAAAGAGAATCCCATGTAGGCCCTTAAAGCCTCTGTGAGCTGCCCCTCTTGCTTGGGTCTCAGACCCTTTCCTGTGAGCAGCTGTTAGCTGGCCCCCTGGCCCCTTCCAAGTCTCACAGAGACTCATTAAAAGGTAAGTCCTTAGGTTTCTGCTAATCAGAGAGGTTAGCTAAGGAAAAGACCTATAGTATCTGTATTGTCTATCGTTCCTCCTCCTCCTGCTCCTTGTCCTAATCTGGCCCTCAAACACAACCGATCTCTCCTCCCTAAGTTAAAAAGCTAATGTTCCCTAGTACATCAAGGGAAGCCATCAGCTTCCTGTGGCACTGGATGAAAATGCCTTCCATACATCTTTTGGTGGTGATGACCTGCAGCCAGGATTTAGCAATCCTTCCTGTGTCCCAACACCATTGATTACCAAGGCAACAAGAACTTGAGACACTGAGTCAAATACCAGTTTACCTGACTTTTGCATTGGCATCATTCAAGAAACATCTTAATACTAATCAGGCTCTGTTCTCTTGTTAGTGTTCTAAGATTAACACAATTTTTCCTTTCCTTTTTGCTATTACTAACTTGTTTCAAGCTACCATCACTCCACCTAAATTATCTCAACAGCCTCCAGGCTTGCAAAAGCCCCATTCTCCGTATTGTTGTTAGAATGTGAGTAATTTTTCCAACATCAACACCTGATCACGTCCTTCATTTCTCTTAAAAAGTCTTTAAAACTTTCCCATGGAACTCAAAGCAACCAAACACAATAAATCTTACAAGACCCCTTGCATCTACCTTGCTCATTTTTCCAGGATCCTCTCCTGTCACTGGCCTCCCTGACATTTTCCAGAGCTGCCACATCTCTGTCCTTGTGTTTCTCCCTATCACAGGATGACTCTTTTCCCATCCCCTCCACCTGTTAATTCTCATCAGTCTTCAAAATCTCAGCAAGCTATGACGTTCTCTAGAAATTCCATGCCTTAGAATCTAAGGTTAGATTACCCCTTGAGGCTACCTAACCAGCCTGTGAGCTACATTTTCTTTTTGGAGAGCTGAGCCCCACTTGCCCAGTTCTTCACAGTTTACCGCCCCAGGCTGGCTCAAAGAGCAATGTTCCTACTATGACCCTACCAGCTAGACCAGGAGTGAACCTCTCATTCAATTAGGGTCTCTTCTTTCAAGAACTTTCCACAAGGACTTAGACACAGACAGTCATCTTGGCCTCCTGGTAAGGCCAGAACTCATACACTCAGAGTTTCTGTGGGGTGGTCATAGTCCTGAGTGGGGACAAAGAAGCGGAAGGCCAGTCTGCATAAAGGAGAAGGAGAATGCAGCCAGCAGAGAAAAGGTACTTCTAGGCTTCCAGAACAGGGACTAGTCCTGTTCTGACATAGCGCTACATCCTTATTTTTTAAATCCTCTGTTTTGCTTAGGAGAGCTCAGTTATTTTTTGTATTTCTTAAAGCCAGAGTTTTAACTAATAATTCATCCTTTTTGTGCTTATTTATCGCATGCTTCCATTACCTTTTCCTTCAGTGTAAGTTGCACCCCTCAGTAGAAGTTATAACCTCCTTAAAGGCAGATTATGATTTACTTATATTATTACACTCCAGTGTTTGCTATATCATAGTTATTGAAAAACTGCTTTTCAGATGAAGGTAATAGAGAACACTAATTGCACTTTGATTATGTGCCAGACACAATAATATTAACTCATTCAATTTTCACCACAAACTAAGAGGTAATTACAGGTTTTATACCTATTTCACTGATCAGAAAATCAATGTGCAGAAAGATTACTAGCCTATGCACACACATCTAGTAAGTGGCCAAAGTAGGATTCTAGTCCATGTAGTCTGGTTTCAGAAGTCATATGCTTACCCATGGAGCCAGGAGACCTCACCAGACTTGACAGATACGCAAGGAGGGAGACGGGTCACAGTGTGTGTCTTTGAGTACCTTGCAGCATTGTTTTCCATCTTTCCTCTGGTTTGTAATAGTTTTGGTGAGATCCATGTGATACTTTATCTTCTATGATCTTATCTGATACCTGTATATTCCTCTTCTGTATTGTTTTCCCTATCCTGTCAAATGTGTCACCTTCCAAACTATACTGGAGGCTCTTCGTGGGCAGAGACTAAGATTTATACTTCCTATTACCCTCACTTGATTAAGACGCTTTCATTTGCAAATATCAGAAAGCCCTACTAAAACTTGTACAGACAATCAAGGAATTTTGTTAATTTTTGTACTAAAAGGTCCAAAGGTAAACCTGGTTTCAGTTAAGTCTTGATTCATAGTTTAATAATGTCACCAAAGTTTCTGCTTCCTCACCACCACCTCTGTCTTCTTCTTGAAAATGGCTTTTGTAGTAGTCATCATAAAATATCTGCCAATAGCAATTAGGACTCTCCCTAACTCATATCCAGCAGAAAAGAGGGAACCTTTGTTTTTCCTTTTTTTAAGACAGAGTCCCTCTGTGTATTTCAGGCTGAACTTGAACTCACTATGTAGCCCAGGCTGACCTCAAACTCATAGCAATCATCCTGCCTCAGCCTCCCAAGTGCTGAAATTGAAGGTTTGCATCACCACACCCAGCAAGAACATATTTGTTTTAATATTCCTACAAAATAGACATGCTGAATAATCACTGCATCAATCACTATGGGTGTGTGCGTGCGTGTGTGTGTGTGTGTGTGCATATGGGTGTGATGTAAATTCCTTACTTTAGCCCAAGTTACCTACTGTGTCACATGAAATGAGCTCCTAAATTCATGTCGGGCATCCAGATCAAAATGGTGGCTTTTAAGAGGAAGGACAGAGAGCTTCAGGGTCAGAAGAGACTTCAAAAGTTGACAGTATACCCTCTATTATGATGCTCTCTCTACTAAACTACTCATTTCTTTGGACAATTTAGCCTTTTTAAATATACAGTGGTACCTTGTTACTTGTTGTTAGTTGATTCTAAGAGGCATGGTTAATGCTAAAAATGACAAGCGCTGAATTATATTGACGGGAAAGGGTAGTAAGTCATGAGACAATTGGCACCAACGAGTTCTAGCTCGTACACTGAATACCAAACAACGAGCACCAGGAGAAAAATCTTCCTGTCAAATGCTTTGAATACCAAATTTTGACAAGTTTACTCCCCATGGTGCATGTAATCATCATGTATTGCAAACATGTACTAATAAAAAATAAATAAATAAAAATGTATCTCTGAATTAGAAAAAGAAAGAAAAAAGAAAGCCGTTGAGTACCGAAGTGTATCTGTGTGTATCTGAACCTGGGCCCTGTTGGAGGATTCCACCCCACCCCACCCTCCCGGTCCAAGTTCCCTGGAATAAATCTTATCTCCATTCTCCATAGAACCCTTTCCCATCTGTCCTGCTTTCCTTTAGCAGTTCCAAGTAGCAGGGTTTCTACACATTGCTCAAAGCCTCGGGGAACCCCTCTGTTGAGAATCCTGGGAACCCCACAGAAAGGGCTTGCTGAAGCCGGGAGTGGTGGCACAGGCTTTTAATCCCAGCACTAGGGAGGCTGAGGTAGGAGGAGCATTGTGAGTTCGAGGCCGGCTTGGGCTACAACGCGAGTGCAAGCAAGGACGGCCTGAGCTACATAGTGCGACCCTGCCTCAAAAAGCCAGGGCCCGGGGTTTGGCTCAGTGGCTTATGCGCGGTTGTGAGTTCAATCCCTGGTGCCGGGGAAAAAAAGAAAGAAACAAACAAACAAACAAACAAACAAACAAAGAGAGGGTTTGCTGAGTTCCTTTTGCCCTGGACCCAGCTCTGATGGGAGACAGGGAGAGCTACTTCTTACTGCCGTGGTCCTGACTGAGGTTACCAATGTGCCTGCCACATGTTAAGCGTCAAGCTTGCTAATGCACTTCCTGGTACTTTTTCCTCTGACCTAGTTTTTTGCTTTCTGGTGGAAAAGGAAGATGTGACTACTTTTCTCTCTTTTGTTGGCAGCCTGGAGCAAACAGATAAATCGTGCTGTTACAGAGAGTAATTCAAGGGAGGAAAGGAAGTCCATTTGCGACTCAGGAGCCATTTACAGAGGGCAGGAGTATAAACATGTATTAATTACATTCCAAAGGCCAGACTTGGTCCTCAACTGGATCCTCAGACCTGTTTTCTCTTGGACTACAGTTAGAGAAAAGGGCAAAGAGAAAACAGGTTTGAGTGCAGAGCAGGGCTGCAATACCAGGAGGCACCAGGACAGGCATAGCTTTGTTCAGTGTCTCAGAGCCACTCTGCCTTACCAGTGAGATTGCCCCTCTGGGACACTGAGTTCATTTTTGGTTCAGAGAAGGGAAGATGGGAAAATGGGAAACTTACTAGACTAAATAAGGCAGCAGTATTTATTTATTTTGTTTTGAAGCACCCTCACTTGCTTCTTTAAACCTGAAGTAGGGGATGAAAAAAAGAATGAAGATGTGATAGGTACGTGAAATGGAATCGCCCCACAAGGAATAGAATCATTATGTCCTGCAAGCATGTACCAATAAAAAAGAGACAAGCCAGGGAATTAGCTCAGTGGCTTAAGCACCTTCCTGGCAGGAGCAAGGTTGTGAGTTCGATCCCTGGTACCGCCAAAAAAAAAAAAAAAAAAGCGATTATTTGCCAGGTGTGGTGGCACATGCCTGTAATCCCAGCACTCGGGAGGCTGAGGCAGGAGGATCCTTGTGAGTTTGAGACTAGGTTGGGCTACAAAGTGAGTTCAAGGCCAGCCTGAACTGCATAGTGAGACCCTGTCTCAAAAAATAGGTCCAGGGATTTCACTTAGTGGTGTAAGCACCTGCCTGGCAGGCGTGAGGTTGTGAGTTCAATCCCTGGTACCAAAAAAAAAAAAAAAAGAGAGCGAGAGATAAAACTGTTAAAGACAGGCATGAGAATTTTAACTTGGGCAACAGCAGGCCAGACCTCTCCAGCTTCACAGGCTAAAAGGAAATGGAGGGAGGCTTCCCTCTTGATTCTGAGTGTGTTCTACTTACTGCCTTTTTGAGGAGGAAACAGAAGAAGGGGTCCCCCAGGCATCCTGCGACTTCAGATTTCTACTGGGAAGTAAACCAGATGGGGTCATGCTATTTAGGAAGTCGTAGTTCCCTCACTTAGAGCCCTCCCTCACTCCAGGGTAGAAAATTGTGTGGATTTCTGAGTTTAACGGAGATACTGCTCTCTCAGTACAGCTTTACTTTGTAGGATCACTCCTCCAGAAGCCTTCGCTGGCACTCTGGGGACACATATTTCTTCCACTCTGCGCCTGATTACGTTCAGCGTCTGAACTATCTTGTCACAAACCCCGTTAGCTCTCTGAAGGGAGGAGCTAATATGCACTAGCACGCTCCACGGATCAGGCTGGGTCCTTTTGCACACACCCCTGTGAGGGATTTGCTCTTGCCCATTTCACAGTGAGGGAAGATTAAAATTGTTCATCCAAGATGCAGAGTGAACAGGCACAGAGCCAGGGTTTTTACTGAGCCTCTAGAGCCTGTCTCTACTACACCAGCAGGCATGGTCGCATTTTCCTGTATTCTCCTCAGTGTGCGTTAAGTACAGAGAAATAGTCATTGTTTATTAACTGCACGTTTACCATGCCTAGTTGAAATCTAATTTATAGTTAAATAAGGTTATAAATGGAGCAGGATAAGGAACAATCTTCATAATGACTCAGGTCAGGCTGCAAGAGCAGAATACCATAAACTGGGTGGTGTGAACGACAAACATTTATCTCTAACAGAGTCAGGTCAAGAGACCAGCAGAAATAGGCCCACTCACTGGTTCTCCGAAGGCCATCTTCTCCTTGTGTCCTTACCCGGCGGAGGGTGCAGGGGCAAGTTCTGTGTCTCTGCTTTTAAAGGCTCTTATCTTATTCATGAGGGCTCCCCTTTCAGGAGCAAATCACTTCCCAAAGGCACTCACCTCCTAATATCATCGTGTTGGGGATTGGATTCAACACATGAGTATTTAGAGCAAACATAGCTTTCAGCTTGTAGCAAAGCCTGATGATATTGTTTGGCAAGTGTTCAGGCATTAGCAGGTCTAAGGGGCAAAGGATGGGTCCAAGATAACATGTGTTGCCAGTTGATTAAAGAAATACATTTCCGTAACCCCAGCACTCCGGAAACTGAGGCAAGAGGATCGCTGCAAGTTCAAGGTCGGCCTGAACTGCATAGGGAAACCCTGTCTCAAAAAGAAAAAGGAAGAAAGAAGGAAGAAAGGAAGGAAAAGGAAGGAAGGAAGAAAGAAAGAAAGAAAGAAAAAATGATTTTTATAATTTTCTACTTCATACTAGCTTTGAATTTGGATTATTCTTGTTTTTCTAGGACATTAAAGTGCATTATTAGGTTATTTATTTGAGCTCACTCTGTTTTTCTGATGTGCGTATTCACCACTATAAACTTACCTCTTAAGACTGCTTTCATTGTGTCCAATAGATTTCAATATGTTGTACTGGCATTTTCACTTGATTTTAGGAACTAATTTCTTGTTTAGTTTCTTCAGTGACCTATTGATTATTCAGGAGTATTGTTTAATTTCCATGTGTTTACATAGTTTCTATGGTTTCTTTTACCATTTATTTCTAGTCTCATCACACTATGATATGATAATATGTCTGGTATAATTTTAATTTTTTGCATTTACTTAACATGTTTTATGGATTAGCATGTAGTCTATTTTGGAGAAAGTCCCATGTGCTGCTGGGAAGACTGTGTATTCTATTGTTTAGTGGAAGACTGTAAGTATCTATTAAGTTCATTTGTTCAAAGGTTTGGCTCAATTCTGATATTTCTTTGTTAGCTATGGCCATACAACCCTAAACATACCTGATCTCATCTGATATTTCTTTGCTGATGTTTTGTCTACTTATCTTCTTTGTGACATGAGATAATGAAGTCCTCCATTACAATTGTTCCGATGTTTATATGGTATTTTAAAATTTCCATTAGTGTTTATTTTATGAAGGGGAATTTATAATGTTATCTCTTTCTGTTGAATTGTTCCTTTAACCAACATGTAGTAAACTTCTTTGTCTCTTCCAATGAGTTTTGGCTTGAAATTCACTTTGTTTGAAATTAGAATAGCCACTTCTGTTTTGTCCAGGTTCCCATAACATAGAACACTGTTTTCTGTCTTTTTAATCTGTGAATTTGCTTTAGAATTAAATGTGTTCCTTATATATTGCATATCATGTTTCGTTTCTTAATCAATTCTGCCAATCTGTGTCTTTGGGGAATTTAGATCATTGACATTGAGATTTATTACAGAAAGGTATTGACTTATTCTTTCAATTACATTGTTTTCCTGTTGCTGACTTCCTTATTTTTTCCTTCTGTTGAACTGTTCATCATGCCACATATATTCATTCTTTTTTATTTGTTGGCACTGTTGGCTTTGTTGTCTCTTTCCAGAATATAATTGAGATTTTTTTAGAATGTTGGTTTGGTGGTCATAAATTTCTTGAGATGCATCTTGTCAAGGAAATAATTTATTTCCCCATTCATTTTGAAGGAAAGTTTTGAAGGATATATAACTTGAGGTGGGAAGTTGTTAACTTTTAGGTTTTGAGATACTTTGCTCCAAGTCCTCAAGTTCATTAAGCTTTATCTTGATAGGTCTGCTGTATTTCTAATGTGTTTGGCTTTATATATGATTTATTGCTTTTCCTAATAGCTTTTAAAATTTTGTCTCAGAGACAGATTTTGGTGTTTTGATTATGATGTGGTGTGGAAAGTTTGGTAATGGCTATTTGGGTTTTACATGCCTCACTTATCTATATATTTATTTCTTTCCCTATAATTCAGAAGTTTTCTGGCATTATTTCTAAGAACAGATTTTTGTGCCGTATTTGCTGTCTTCTGATTTTTCATTTATTCCAGTTATTCTCAGATTCATTTTTTGCATCGCCTAGCAGCTGTTAGATCCATTTTTCATGTTCTCTTGTTTTTAAGGTATCTTTGAGTAGCTGATCTTTGAAGACATTATTACCTTCTAGTTCTGAGATTATGTCATCATACTAGTTTCTTCTGTTGCCCATAGTTTCATTATAATTTTTAGCTTCCTAGATTTCTGACTGAAACCTTTTTATGGTTTCAGATTCTTTAGTTATTCATGTTTTGTATCATTTTCTTCAGTTCATCCAGCTTTTAAAATTTTTTTATTATTTTTATTTTAAAGAGAATAAAACCAAGCAAAATAAAACAGAATAAAACCAGTGTAAGTGACACAAGACTTCAAAACAATACAAAATCAACAATGCTTACCATAGTGCCATTTGCTGCTTTCAAAATAGCTGCAGATACCTTCAGACAGTAAAAATCAAACAAAACAGAACAGAATAGAACCAATAAAAACAAAACAATGAATGCAGTAATGGGCTTCAAAATAAGACAATAGTAAAACCAAAATGGTTACCATAATATATCTTGCTGTCTTTGAAATGGCTGCCCATGCCATCAGATATAATAAAATCAAACAGAACAAAACCCAACCCAACAAAACCATGAAAATGATACAGGACTTCAAAACAAAATAATACGCCAATCCCAGAGGAGAACCAGAATGGGCCCACTTGGGCCACAACCCGCTGAGCCGGCGCAGCACCAGCTCACATCAAGAGAAAACTGATCCGCCTTCCAGGGTCTGACCCTGCACGGATCCCAGAGGAGAACCAGAATGGACCCATTTGGGCCACAACCTGCTGGGCCCACGTAGCACCGGTGCACGGGCTTGAAGTCAAGGACATGATATCTGCCCCCGGTAAGCAACCTGCTGGTTCTGAGGTCTGGGTAAATTGATAGCAACTGGGGAACATTGAGCAACTAAATGTTGGTATTTTTCGTAGATTTTGTAGGCCTCTGATCAGCAGCCTGAGCATCTCATTGGAAGATGACAGTAGGCAATGTGGCAAATATGGGGGACTCTCTTCTGTCTAGCCTTCGAGGCCCAATATGGTTCTTATCGCTTTGCTTTACTCTGACCATTATTATTTTTTTTTTTGCTTTATTTTATATTCTGTTTTTATTGGTTTTATTCTGTTTTGTTTTTTGGCTCAATTTTACTACACCTGTTGGAATGGTCAGCTAGTCTGAAGATAACGAGATATACTATAGTAGCTATTGTACCCACATTATCGATCTTTGAAGTTCTGTACCAGTTCCACTGCTTTACTTTAATTGACTTTGTTCTGTTATGTTCTGTTGTACTTTACTATCTTTAAAATAAAAATTAAAAAAACCAAGATAATAGGGAATTAACAACGGCTTCCACCTTCAGAAGCAGATCTGCCATAGATGCCACACTGTGTACCATTATCCTCTGAATAGATGATCAGGCCACTGGCCCTAGACCTGCAAAGTCAGTGGAACACCAAACACCACAAGTATCAAATTGCATTTCACCTGAATAACTATCATCGCAGCCTGTGTTTCTCTGGATGAGCCAGTTGCTTAAACAGGGGGCGCAAGGGGTTGGCTCTTCTTGTTTCCCAGCCCACACACTGGAAGGGGCTGAGGTCTGTCTGTCCTCCAGCAGCTCTCACATGATGCTGATTCACAGGGAGGGCTTGCTTCTTGGTGACTTCTTGTTCTCTTCCCCCACGGTCTTCGAATGGTGCTGACTCATGGAAAAATGCTGGGGTCTTGCTGTCCCCCCGGCAGCCCACTCATGGTGCTGATTCACAGGGAGGGCTTGCCTCTTGGTCCATCCAGCTTTTTAATAGTGTCTTCTCAAAGTTACTAGATCATTTTGGTTCTTAATTCCATTATCTGTTTACTTATACCTTCTCTGATCCTTCTGAGTACCTCTTTGATCTGTTTTTTTAACCCCTTCTATTATCCTTTCAAGTAATTCAAGTGTGTGGCAAATGCTATTCCCCTATCCCTTGATACCACCTAGACTGGCTCCTAGGGAGTTGGGAGTTTTGTCAGGTATTTTGTTGCCTTGTCTTTTCATGTTTCTGTTTTTTGTTGTTGTTTTTGTTAAGGTTTATGAACACTTGTAGTAGAAAAACTTTGTTGTTAGTATAGCAATCTCTTAAATTAGTCATTTTTCAGTGAAGTACTTTGGGCATGGCTAACTATAGCCCTTTGCCTCTGGCCTAAGATCTGATCACTCTGATTAATCTGAGAGGGGAGGATGTGTTGGATACTGAACTGTGTAAGGGATAAGTTGCTGACCACAGTGCTCTAAAGACAAGATAACACCACAGCTGAGGGAGCTGAGGATACAGAGCGTACACTCCCTATTCCAGAGCAATAAACTTCCAACCTTAGAGGTTAAACAATTCTCTTAATTGGCGAATTTTACTGCTGGAGAAGTCTTTGTTCTAACTTCTCAAGTCCTGATCAGTTCCTGCCTTTACCTCAGATTTTTCCTTCACTTTCCCTCATACCCCTTGAACTTGTTTGAAGTTCAATAAATACTGGCAGTCCAGAGAAATCTTAGTGTTATCTCCAAGAGAGTTCTGGCCTTCCGGACCCCCAAATCATATTATTTGTTCTTTTATTTAAGCTGTCACCATACACTCAATTTAGAAGATTGGGGAACCCAGCCAAGCTCCAGATAAGAAGACGGTGTGTTTGGACCAACACCAAGTTCTCTGGGAATGTGTTTGTTAATGACCAAAATAATCTGGGTATTGACTTGTAGGGAAAAAAAAACCATTAATATGCAACACAGGTAATATCAAGCAAATCAGCTACAGTAGTATCATCCAAGACAAATAGGATATTAATATACCATAAGAACTAATTACATAACACACTTAACTCTAGAGAAGAAATCCACGATTATGGTATAAACACTAAGACAACCCAGTATTGACTTACACTTAATATGTTCTAGATGTAACATCTTTCGCTTCACTAATGGTAGAAAAGAATTCAATAGCAATTTTATAGAGCTATCTATCTAAAAATTGACAAAGCTTTATGATTATGCCATTAAAGATATAGAGGGCTGGGACCAGGAAAATGCAAGAGGAAAAACCTGAAATCTTTAAATATGTATATAATATGAGGAGGAGAGAGAAGTGGTGCAAAGGATTCTGCTGGAGAATAGAAAGAAGTTTATAGAATTACTTAAGAGTAAAGAAAAAATTGACAAGAAATAAAGTATAAAAGAAAAGAGGGCAAAAACAAGAAATAAATTAAAGGGAGAGAATTAAAAGGGAGAACAGGAAAAAATAAAGAAAGAAAAAGAGATAAGAAGCAAGGATAAAGGACACAGGAAAATTCCCCAAGCCCCAATAAACTAGTGAAGAAAAAGAAA